>WNYA01001710.1:0-62414 GCA_019512145.1 Engystomops pustulosus | reverse complement strand
CAGTGGGTGTTATTGGTGGGTGCTGAGCCAAACCCCGGCACAAACTGTCGGAAGTTTGTGTCCTAGTTTGGGGCCGAAAACTGCAAAATTCTATATCGGTCCACTCCCCAATAGTCAGGACAGTAGGAAAGTATGCTCCTCATAGTATATATATATTTTGCCCCGATAGTCTTTCTATATCCTGCAGAAATTGGTTAAAGCTCTAGTGTTTTGGATCATTAAGGGGACTCTTGGTAACATGGTGGTCTCGTGTAATGAGGGGATTCTGATATGTGGTTGTCCAGAGTATTGAAGGGTTTGTTGATAACATTCTTGGTGCTCTAGACTATGGAAGGGGGTATTGTTGACATCAGTCATGGTCTAGAGCAGGGGGGGGGGTTGTGCTATGATTTTTCAGTGTAAGAGAAAATAGTCATAATACACGCCCCTTCCTGCTCCTCTGCTCCACCCCCTCCTCTCTGACAGTATAAATGATTATAATGGTCAGATACCGGGACTGATATCTCAACAACCACTGGGGCTACTTCAAAGTGCCCCTGAATCTGTGCAACAGTCCTTATAGAATGTGATTATGTGTGAAATAGTGAAATGTTTTTAAAGGGGGTCTGCAGTGTGCTAAATCACCCATAAAGTAAAACCAGCATTGTGTAAGGTATTTGATAGGATTTCCAGACATACTTTTCCTGGTTTTGAGCAATCTATCATTTGAAAGCCTGATGTTGCACCAGTGTTTTCTTTCTATGCTTCCCAGAATTGCCCTTAACATCTGCCATAGAAATAAGGTGTAAAATAGACAGACAAGGCCACGCCCCTAGTGCACCCCAAAGCCTCATAAAGATAAAACTCGATTTTTCTCTGAAATGACGGATTAATGGGAACCAGGAAGAAAATGTCTGGAAAGCCTATAGAGAGTCATACACTGTATCAGCAGACTGATAGTTTCCCTTTAAGCACCTCTGTGAGACATAGAGGCTCCATAGGTTAATATTGTTGAGTTCTTGTGACTTATGGCAGGAGATCTCTCTCTATATTTGTATTGGGCCATGGCAATAGAATATGGAGATTAGTAAATCCCGATTCTGTCAAAGACCAACATGATTTACTTTATGTAATCTGAAGTTTCTTTTATCAGACTCCTGAAGGTGCGGCAACTGGAGAGCTGGGTAAACAGATACCTCAATAGCCGACTATGTGGCACGAGCCAACCCGAGCAAGCTAAAACAACTTGAGAGGTCTTAAACGGAGTCAAATGCTGCGGCTTCACCGTCTTGTTAGGGCAATAGCTTCAAGGGTAGGGCTGCACGAGTGTTTACACTACAGGAGATCTCTCTTTCTATGGAAGGTTATGGAAAACTGATACTTCCATAACAAAAAAATGCAAAAAAATACTTCTAGGAGTGAGAATATAAGAAAGCACGACCCTTCTTCTTTGCTTGTTAACATAGTCTGATGAGTCCACTTTATCAGGAAGCCCAACAAAATCTTTCCTAGCATCAGTAACAGAAATTACAGGTATAAGAAAACAACCGAACATTTACCAAAGTCATTATTACCAGGTCCCGGGTAAATGTAGTATAGAGAAGGTAAAGCAAAAATCACAATAGATCCTCTCTTCTACAAAGTACATACTGAGTATAACACTTAATTAGTCCTAAATTAGTGTTTATAAGAATTAGGGGTCTTGTTGGTGCCCATCGCTGTTCCTTTAAAGTAAATCTATAGTTATTGTTATATTGATTGCATTTTTGGTAACTTTGTAGTAAAGTTTCATTATTATTTCTAGAACATCCTTCCCGTCTTCTGTTCTTCTTGTATTCACTAGCTCCAGTACATATCACGAAATGATTGTATCTACGGTAGATGCGGAAGCCCTTAACCCCGTTTCACCTGTAAGAATCCAGATGAATGAGTATGATTGTGGTGTTGTTACCTTTGGTAGGTTTGCTTGGAGGTTTTATATATCCACATAGGGGCTCATTTACTAAGGGTCCGTGGAGCGCATTTTTGTCGGGTTTCCCAGCGATTTACATGTTGTGCCGCATTTAACAGGGGTTTTTGGCGCACGTGATCGGATTTTGGCTGGCTTTCACATGACACAAATCAGGGGGACATGGCCGTCGGACGATCCGACGGATTCGGGTAACGCGCAGGATTTAACGTCGCAAGATCAGCACTCACATACACCAGGAAGTAGAAGGTGAACTCCTGTGGCCCTGAGTGGGGAAGTGACGGATGCAGGATCTCGGGCGCACGATGTTGCTAAATCACGCCGGACTACATCTTCGTCGGACCGTCCGGATCGGGGATCGTGACAAATGTGCCCCATAATGTTGTCACTGTTGTAGTATAGTTATGAGCATACCACGAAGATGTAGACAACAACATTCAGTCCTAAATGATGAAACCAGTGATGAAAACAGCATAGTGAAGGCTATTGTGATATTAATGGTCTGAATAGTAGCACTGGTGTCAGGCAGCTGCTGCCAAAGGCAAATCTGATTGTTGGGCTCAAATGATGAGAACATAGTTAAATGTCTGTACTCACATAATATTGTGCACTCTCCAGTATTAGAGCTTCTGCTCTCTGTATTAGTCCTTAGGGTTGGTTGGTTCCCCCTTATCCCCTTATCCCATATTGATAACCTACCCCCGGAATACGTCAACAATATCTATTTCTCGAAAAAAAAAAACTTTAAGTATTGAGTAAAATTATGAAAAAAGAATCTGACTATATCCACGCTATGATTCATCGTCTTGTATCTCAGAAGGTCTAAATCAGGAGGACACGTGGCCAAGGCGCCCACCTCATTATCTCCCATCCTCTACAGAGCGGTGACGGCTCCATTATCAAGAGGAAGCGGGGGAAGACACTCATAAGAATGCAGAGAATAGGAGACCATTATGCTGGAGATTTCCCCGCTATTGTCTCAGTTACCAGCCCAGATCCCTCCATGACACAAATAGAAGCCTCAGCGAATGTTCTCGCTGCAGTCCGGGTTGTGGCCTCTCGAGTGGCCCCTCCGCTGCTCCTTCCATGCTTATTAAATATTTCTTGTTTTGTGTTTTCCGTCTCACAGGGCGACATGACACATCCGTCACCTCGCTGCCGCTATCTCACTAATGATGTAGTGCGGTAATAGAGGCCACGGTATACAGAGGAACGCGCTACACGTCTCCATTCACTCCAATGGATGGGCACTTGTAGGCGTCCAGGTCCCTTATTAATTTTTGTGGATATTTAGGCAAATTTCATGACTTCAGATATTGGAAAAGACACTGCAATAACAAAAATAAAGAAACATATCATGAAAATGTAAGTTCTGCTCCACTTATTTATTATATGTCACAGGAAAGACAGAGAAAGGCACAAGAGAAACATCCAAAGCCACACGTACAAAGTAGGAGAAAAATACTGGATTTGTGGTCTGTAGAATACGGAGACAATAGCAGAGAATGTATAATCATTGAAAGATGTATTAAAGGGAACCTGCCACCAGATTTTTCACAAATGCAGCAAGTGACAGGTTCCCATAGAGCCCTAGTAACTAACTGACCCCTTCTTTTAGCTAAAAATTGTTCCACTCAGATTCCCATATATTCAACTTTATGATTTTTCCTGGTACCCAAGGATGTCCTATAGCAAGTCGAGGTGGGCATGGCCTCTTCGGGCTAAATCCAGCAGCAACTCCCCATACTTTCTCTTAATGCAGCAATGATGTCATGTGACCAGGACATCATCAAAGGTCCTTTAGCCTCCCAACATTCCCAAACTGTACATCAAGCATGTATCACATGAAATCACAGCTGCCTGCATGGAAAGGTGTAGAGGTCCATGCAGGCATACTGTGATTGACTATGTGTTATAGTAGTTATATTCCTGTACATGGGCGGGGCGCCTGTGGCAGTCAGATATAGTAGTTATATTCTGTGTACCACCGGGAGGCGATTAGTATTATAGTGTTATATTCTGTACATAGGGGCAGTATTATATGTAGTTATTCTTGTACATAGGGTGTGCATTATAGTAGTTTATATCTGTGTACATAGGGGGCAGTACATTATGAGTATTATTCTGTTACATAGGCTGGGGGCTGATTATAGTAGTGATATTCCTGTACATAGGGGGGCTAGTATTTATAGGGCAGTATATTCTTGTAATAGTATAGGGGGGCGGATGGGTCGTATGGGGCAGATATTACTAGTAGATATATTCCATTGTACATAAGGCTATACGGAGTATGTTTTAAGTAGTTATTTCTGTACATAGGGGGCAGTATTATAGTAGTTAATTCTTGTACATAGGGGGCAGTATTATAGTAGTTATATTCCTGTACATCGGGGGCAGTATTATAGTAGTTATATTCTTGTACATAGGGGGCAGATATTTATAGTAGTTATATTCCTGTACATAGGGGGCAGAATTTATAGTAGTTATATTCTGTACATAGGGGAGTATTATAGTAGTTATATTCCTTTCATAGGGGCAGTATAAGTATATCCTGTACATAGGGGCAGTATTATAGTAGATTTATTCTTGTACATAGGGGCAGTATTATAGTAGTTATATTCTCTGTACATAGGGGGCAGTATATGATTAGTAGTTATAATTCCTGTACATAGGGGGCAGTATTATAGTAGTTATATCTTGTACATAGGGGCAGAATAGTAGTTATATTCTGTACATAGGGGGCAGTATATTATAGTAGTTATATTCTTGTACTAGGGGGGCAGTATTAAGTAGTTATATTCTTGTAAATAGGGGCAGTATTATAGTAGTTATATTCCTGTACATAGGGGCAGTAGTATTATAGTAGTTATATTCTTGTACATAGGGGGCAGTATTAGTAGTTATATTCCTGTACTAGGGGGCAGTATTATTGTAGTTATATTCTTGCAATAGGGGCAGTATTAAGTAGTTATATTCTGTACCATAGGGGGCGATTATAGTGTTATATTCTTGTACATAGGGGCAGTTCAGTATGGCAGTATTTAGTAGTTATATTCTTGACATAGGGGGCAGTATTATAGTAGTATATTCCTGTACATAGGGGCAGTAGATTATAGTAGTTATTTCTTGTACCTAGGAGAGTAGAGTAGTATTATAGTAGTTTATTCTGTACATAGGGCAGTATTATAGTAGTTATATTCCTTGTACATAGGGGCAGTATTATAGTAGTTATATTCTGTACATAGGGGGCAGTATTATAGTAGTATATCTTGTACATAGGGCAGTATTATAGTAGGTATATTCTGTACATAGGGTAGGTATTATAGTAGTTATATTCCTGTACATAGGGGGCAGGATTATAGTAGTTATATTCTTGACATAGGGGGCAGTATTATAGTAGTATATTCCTGTACATAGGGGGCAGTATTATATAGTTATTTCGTACATAGGGGGCAGTATATAGTAGTTATATTCTTGTACATAGGGGCAGTTATTATGAGTTATATTACTCTGTACATAGGGGGCAGTATTTGATAGTAGTTATATTCGTACGAAGTAGGGGGTAGACCTAGTACATACTAATCCCTACTTTTATAGTACTACATCAATTCTGCTACCGCAGTATAGTAGTTTATATTCTGTACATAGGGGGCAGGATTATAGTAGTTATATTCCATGTACATAGGGAGGCAGTAATATAGTAGTTATATTCTTGTACTAGGGGTAGGTTTATAGAGTTTTTCTAGTAAGGCAGATGGTATATTCTATTACTAGGGGAGGAGTATTCTAATAGTAGTTATATTGCTCGTACATCATGGGGGCAGATATAGTAGTGCAGTTCTCTGCATAGGGTGCAGTATAAGTCAGATAGTTCTGGACATAGTGAGTATTATAGTAGAATCGTCATGGGGGAGTATCGTAGTATATTTCGTGTAATATGGGCAGTTACACACAAGTATTACAAGTAGGTATATTAGCACTGTACTAGGGGGCCAGGATATGTATATAGTAGTTATATTCATTGTACATAGGGGGCAGTACGTTATATAGTAGTAGGCAGTATTATAGTGTACATTCCGTAAGGGGAGTATATAGTGTATATTTTGTGAGGTATTACTTAACTTTACATAGGGGCGCAGTATGTATAGTAGTTATATTCTTGAAAGCATTATAGTGTTAATCGTTCATTAGGGGGTGTAGTAGTAGTTATATGTAGCCGGAATAGGCTAGTATTATAGGAGTTATATTCTGTACATAGGGGGCAGATCAGTATTATAGTAGTTATATCTTCCGTTACATAGGGAGTGGGCGCAGATTTCAGTAGTTATATTCTGTTACACTAGGGGGCAGTTATAGTGAGTAATTGCATAGGCGTATCGGTAGTATATACTTGGACAAGGGACGCAGATATTCTATAGTAGTTATATTCTGGTACGGAAAGGGAGTGATATAGAGTAGACTTATGGTTAATCTTGTACATAGGGTGCAGTTCCGGCAGTATTTAGTAGTTATATCTTGTAATAGGGGGCAGATAAAGTATGTATAGTAGTTATTCTTGTGACATAGGGAGCAGCATTATATTAGTTAGTGATTCTGGACATAGGCAGGGGCAGTATTCTAGTAGGTAATTCTTGACATAGGGGGACAGGCAGTATTATAGGGTTATGATTCTGTACATGGGGCCAGATAGATAGTATTTACTATATTTGTAACATATGGAGTATATGTAGTATTAGTTTCTTGTACATAGGGGGTCACGTTCTAGTAAGGGTTTTTATATTCTGTACATTAGGGGAGGCATGTATTCTAGTAGTTATATTCTTGTACATAGGGGGCAGTATGTAGTAGTTATTATGCCTAGTGTACATTAGGGAGCAGTATTATAGTAGTTATAGGTATCTTGGTAATAGGGGGCCAGTAGTATCAGTAGTTATATTCTTGTAATAGGGGCAGTATTAGAGTATAGTAGTTATATCCTTACATAGGGGGCAGTATTATACGTAGTAATTGTCTTAGGGGCATATTCTTGTAGTATATTGCAGGGGGGGGCAGTATCTTAGTAGTATATTCTCTTGTACATAGGGGGCAGGATGTATTATCGTACAGTTATATCTTGTACATAGGGGACAGTATTATAGTAGTTATATTCTTGTACATAGGGGCAGTATTATAGTAGTTATATTCCTGTACATAGGAGGCAGTATTATAGTAGTGATATTCTTGTACATAGAGGGCAGTATTATAGTAGTTATATTTTTGTACATAGGGGCAGTATTATAGCGGTTATATTCTTGTGCAGCAATGTACTAATATAATATGGTACTAATGTAATAATATTTCTTGTAATATTTTAAAAACAGGTGAGAGACATATGATAGATACATACGGATGCTCTGACTATTAAAATAGTCAGTACTAATGCGGTACAGATCCTTATCCATCTGCCCTGTATACAGCTGACTAGACATTAACAACAAAACCACAAATGTGATTACAGCAGAAGTATTTCCCTATTGTGCTTAAATTGCAATTCCTAAGAGTGCTGACATTGTGATCTACAAAAAATCCCTACCCTTGTAAACATGATATAACTCCCAAAAAATAAAGACATTTGGGCTATTTTACATAGATAATTAGGAGGGTGGCCATCTTGCTTGCAGTGTTTAGAAACAACCATATAAACCTAGGAAACTGATCTGTTGAGATGACCCATTAGGGGTTTCCTGGGCTTTTTTGGCGTTCCTGCTGGTCTATGCGCTGAGACTTTTTTTTGCATTTTGAGACTTTTTTGGGACTTTTTGAAAAAAAAAATCCCAGAGAGAAAATAGACCATAAGAACATTTATAAAAGGGCCAAGGGCACTTTTATAAATCTGATGGGCACCGGAGCTCCAGAAATAGACATAGAACAGTCCCAAGGAGCTGCCTAATGACAAACAACCCCCATTGGCTCTATAGGAGAGTGTTGTGGGCATGCTCTGTGACCCTTGCAGAGTTGTCTGCAGGGCAGCGGGCGGGAGGGATAGTGAAGATCTTTTTTTATATTTTTTCAACTTCTATAGCCAGGATTTGATAGAGAGATGATTGCTGATAAGTGATCTCCACAGAACAGGCAGCCTATATTGAGTCTCAATATGAAAGCTTCAAAATTCCTTTTCCCTTTGTTTTTATATTGTGTTTTGTAAAGTTGGAAAAAATATTAAAAAATAATAAAGAATACATATAGCATAAAAGCTTGATTGAACAATCGTTTACTTACTTTACATTCTAATATACAGGAAGTGAATGTCAGAACAAAAGAAAACAAATGCATCTGGAAGTGCTTTGTGAGACGCCAGCGGGATTCCCTCTGCTATTTTATGTTCCACCTAAGTTGTGTTCCTGTAAATTAACAATTTAGTAAAGTCTTTATTTTTCACATTTCAACTCCGTACATTGTACATTTCACCTTATTTCACAAATAATACTTAGAAGTACAAGCGAGAGCTGCAGGGGTGGCCAAAAATACAAACTGAAGCTTAGCTAAAGATCGGGTTTAGTTGAGTCTGAATAACCAACACTGGTCATAGTCACATGGTAGACAAGTCCAATTTATAAACCTACAGTGTTGATCTTGATAAAAATAAAGAAAACCCCTAGATAGTTGATGCCTTGATGATGAAGCAGTAATAATGTTTTTTTCCTATACACTGTGCAATGTTCTAGGGCTGATGGAGATGAAGGCCAAATAGAGTAGCTAGAAGTGTTCTCATCAGGAAGTGTTCTGCAAGGAAACCAATTATAGACATATGTTACAGGAAGTGTGGCCTAAGCAGGGGTGGAGCTGGGGTGGAGCTCAACTTAGCACTTCCTGTTTTGAGTTAAGCGCTAGAATTATGAATAAAGACAAGCATCTAAATCTCTGCAAGTCTTCTGCTGAAGAACAAGGCACCAAGAGTAGGTTTTTGTCTAGAAGGTGCTCAGCCCTTTAGGAAGGTCTCCAACAACAAGCATATTCCGGATACATGTGGTCCACCCTCCCCCGGACCCGACTCCTGACAAAAAAAGAGCAAACATGACCTGATAAATGTTAACAGAGCCATAATTAAAAAATGTAACTTGGACCAGGCGAGACAACAAACCGCACAATAACCTTGTACTGCAGACATAACCACAAAGTCATTGAGACTTTACCCAGACTGTAGGTCACAGCTCAAAATAAATTACCTTAGATGACATTTGAGACTCAGATCCCACAAAACTCAATCAATTTAGACCCCAGGGCAAATCCCTACTTAGGCCACAGACCTATATTTTTTTGCCAACTAGATTCAGTACCTTGTGTGCACTAGTGGATTACAATATAGGCGGTTCGGGTGGTGAGTCGGGACCCAAGCCTTCTAGGGGGCCCTGGGTCACCCAAACCACCCACCAAAATTGTATACTCAAAAGTATCCTCACCCATGAAATACTTCTACATCAGTTTCTGCTCTTTATACACATGTACACAAGAGCCATTTCAGGACCTTTAAAGGTCCTTCAAAGGTCCTAAACTGCAGATTGAAAGCAGCACAAGGGGCACACCCCCCATTCCTCAAGAAGCTGATTCTAGTATCAGATGTAGGAAGTGATTCCAGACTTGTAGGGGCCATAATATTCATACAGCCCATCGCCCCTGGTTGTGTGACACTTAATAGGGCCCAATGTGATTAAAGAACACCAAAGTTTTGGGGTTTAGTTTTTAAATGAGACTTAACAACTGTATAGACCACCATGAGCCAAGTCCAGCAGCAGTCCTCATCAATGATGGACAATACAGTACAGGTGGTCCCCTACTTAAGAACACTCGACTTACATACGACCCCTAGTTACAAACGGACCTCTGGATATTGGTAATTTCCTGTACTTTAGTCCTAGGCTACAATAATCAGCTGTAACAGTTATCACAGGAGTCTGTAAGAACAAACCTACAGACCCTATCTTGTATGTAACCCGGGACTGCCTGTATATAATATATAGGCTACTGCGTGGGATGAGGCAGGTTACTATACACAGATATGAGCCTAATAGAGGGAATATCTACAGTGTGAACATTTAGTCATTTCTTTCCTCACTGAAGAACTTGTATATCATTATATTTAATGACTTTAATTTTATGTGGGCCAGAACTGATCCGGTAATATCCTGCCTGGATTCTCCGAGGACGTCAATATTCATGGAGGATCCAGGCTCCTCTCCTGATTATTACAGTCTCTGAGGATCTCAATATGAGTTCTTAATAATAATAATCATAATTATAATAATCCCGGCCTTTATAATGAAGCAGCAGCGTCTCCCCCGTTCCCCATCTGCCGGCACAGCTGTCGTCTCTCTGTGCAGGCCCCTGAACGGTTAACAATCTCAGGACATGAAAGGCGCGCGCCATAGAATACAATCTGAATATAAAGAGCATGGAAACACATTTTCCAGCAGAATGATTTTTCTGATGTTTCATGAATAAAGTCAAATGAAAAATGTATATTCATGGGGCGACTGCTGTTAGAAGACAACGTCATCCAGCGGAGGCTTTGTGGATGGTGTCTAAATGTAGGCGGAGGACTACCTCGGACTCATATAACAAATCTGCAAAGACCTTCACAGTTATGTACATTAAAGGTTTTTTCCATGGGAATATTAATATCCATTTAATGGCTAAATATAAAGCACGAAAAATATTACTCCCCCTCTATGATTCCCCGGTCCATTTTTTTGTTGTAGAGGCACATAAATCTAGTAAAAGTGAAGACAAAAACAATGAACTTACTTTAAAACTTCCACTGAATTCCATCTTGCTAGCAGCATATATAGAAGTTCTGAAACTAAGATGTCAGATTACATAGAAGTCTACAAAGAGGGGAGGGGGGAAGCAAGAGTTACCAAAGCTAAGACTCTGCCCCAGCAGCCATGAAATAACTGCATAATTACAGAACGAGGCTGCAAAGATGAAAACTGATGGAAAGTGACATGTAATGACCAGAAATATTAGTTATGTAATGTAACAGTTATCTCAATGCTCTGGGTCCTACTTCTCTAAAACCTGTTGAGATCAAAGAGTTGGACAGGCTGAACCCATAACAGATTGGGGCACAATTACTTACCCGGTCTAGTCGTGATCTCGTGGCGCGTTGTCCTACGGTGATTTGGGTCTGCCGGCATTCACTAAGGTCCGTGTGCCCGATATCCACCAGGTGTCACTGCTGCGCCGAGGTCTGACGGAGTTCAACCTTCTTCGTCCCGGTGCATGTGAGTGCTTGATCTTGTGACACAATTCTTTTTAAATTTTTTTTTGGTTTTTGCGAATCCATTGGGTTGTCCGACAGTCACGCCCTCCGATATCTGTCGCGTGAAATTCGTTGCCAATGCGGCAATAGCCGATCACGTGCGCCAAAATCTTGGGGTAATTCACCGCAAATCGGAAATATTCGGGAAAACCTGACAAAAGTGCGCGATTCGGACCCTTAGTAAATGAGCCCCATTGTCTTAAATGTATGCTGCCTCTGCAGGGGGAAAGTGGTATTACATGCTACACTCATAGGGTAGGAGTATACTGTATGTAGACAGGAGTTGTCTAGATAGGACACTGCCTCGGAGGAAGATAATACACTGGAGATGCTTGTATGGTAAAAGAGTTTCAAAAGGACGTTCAAAATATTTTATAAACATTTTCTCCTTTTGCATTTACCAAAATTTACAAAATGTAACATACACAGAACATCATTCATTAAAATGGGAGCTCCGATGCAGTTCCCAAGGCCGGTCACTGAACATGGAATGGAGCTGGTTTTCTGGATTCATTTTCTTGTTTTGGAGGGTAGGTCTCCAGACTAGGGGGGGGGGGGGGGAGTGCCAGGGCATGGGGCAGAAGCCCCTTTAAAATCTCCAAGGGCTAGTAGATTGCTGGAAGAAAAGCCATATGGCATATGTGCCATGGAGTGACGAGGTAATCCACATGGCCAGTGTCGGAGGAGTCGTCTTCTTCCATAGTATCGGATGGATCCATTTACTGTATTTCTTCTGGTGCTGACGGCAGTTTATCATTGGACTCCTAATTGTGTCAGACTGATGATTTATCCAAATCCATATCATGTAGCTGGAAAGTCACATAATCCCAAGGCAACAGGCCACTGTCTCGGGGCTGTGCTGCTCTGCTTTGCACCATATATTCAATCTCATGCTCAGTCTTGGGCCATACATCTCACAAACATCTCCAAATATCTTTCAGACCAAATGCTACACAGATGTCTCCAGTCGGTGCCAATCAATTCACTGGTTGCCCATCTCCTTACAAATACAGTTTAGAATAATAACCCTCATCCACAAAGCTCTGCATAATGCTGCACCTCCCTACCTCTCTTCTCTCATCTCAGTCTATTACCCATGTGCTCCTGATCTGCCAGTGATATTAGATTATTCTCTTCCTTAATTTGAACCTCCCTCTCAAATCTCCAGGACTTCTCCAGAGCTGCACCAATTCTCTGGAATGTCCTACCCTGGACTATAAAACTAATTCCCAACATCTAAAACTTCAACTGTTCTCTTATAACCTCTTATAATCTCTATAGGCAGATCTATCACATCCCCTAACTGCATGAAACTTTCTATACTGACCCATCCTGTATCCTCCTCCGGTCTGTTATCCTGCAAACACCAAGCTCCAGGCTTCTCTGCAGTGCAATTAACTTTGGACTCTGTATATAAGATGCGGCTGATGACTGGGTCAAGCAACAGCACTTCTAGTTATTATATTATTTTTTCTGTTCCCTGGACCATTATACAAGCTTTTATGCCTTTTGTGTCTCCCTCATCCTCATAGACTGTAAGCTCTTGTGTCCCCCATATCCTCATAGACTGTAACCTCTTGTGTCCCCCTCATCCTCATAGACTGTAAGCTCTTGTGTCCCCCATTCATCCTCAAAGACTGTAACCTCTTGTGTCCCCCTCATCCTCATAGACTGTAAGCTCTTGTGTCACCCCCTCATCCTCATAGACTGTAAGCTCTTGTGTCACCCCCTCATCCTCATTTGGTTGGGGGGGGAGCTGGGTCAGATGTTGTGGGGAGATGGGGCATATGTTGTGGGGGTGCTGATCATATGTGGGGGGTGCTGATCATATGCTGTGGGGGTGCTGATCATATGCTGTGGGGGTGCTGATCATATGCTGTGGGGCGCTGGGCCATATGTTGTGGGGGGTGCTGATCATATGCTGTGGGGGGGGGGCGCTGTGGGCCATAGTTGGGGGGTGCGAGCATTTTGTTTGTGGGGGCGCTGGGCCATATTTGTGGGGTTGCGTAATATGCTGTGGGGTGCTGATCATCTGTTGTGGGGGGTGATGATCATATGCGTGGGTGGGCTGACATATGTGGTGGGGGCGCTGATCATATGTTGGGGGGGTGCTGATCATATGTGTGGGGGCGCTGATCAAATATGTTGTGGAGCGGCGATGATCATATGTTGTGGGGGCGCTGATCATATGTTGTGGGGGTGTGATATAGGTTGTGGGGGGGCCGGCTGGGGGGGGGGGGGGGAAGGGTGATGATAATATGTGTGGGGGGCGATCATATGCTGTGGGGGCGCTGATCATATGCTGTGGGCGGTGCTGATCATCTGTGTGGGGGGTTGATGATAATATGTTGTGGGGGGTGTGGTAATATGTGTGGGGTGCTGATCATATGTTGTGGGGGGGTGATCATATGTTGTGGGGGGGCTGATCATATGTTGGGGGGTGCTGATCATATGTTGTGGGGGTGCTGATCATATGCTGTGCGGGTGCTGATAATATGTAGTGGGGGCGCTGATCATCATATGCTTGTGGGGGGTGGCTGATCATATGTTGTGGGGGTGCGATCATATGCTGTGGGGGCGGCGGATCATATGTTGTGGGGGTGCTGGTCATATGCTGTGGGGGGTGGCTGGGCATATGTTGGGGGGTAGGGTGGGTGGTGAGGATCATATTGTGTGGGAGGGGTGCTGATCATTGTTATCGGGGGGAGCTGAAATAGTTGTTGGGGGTTGCTGATCATATGTTGTGGGGGGCGATGTCATATGAGTGGGGCAGCTGGATCATATGTTGTAGAGTTCGGGTTTTTGCTGATCACTAGCTGTTGGGGGCGCTGATCATATGCTGTGGGGGGGTGCTGATCATATGTTGGGCGGTGCTGATCTATGGTGTGGGGGGGGTTGCTTGAGCATCTATGCTGTGGGGCGCTGATCATATGTTGTGGGGGTGGCTGATCATATGATGTGGGGGTTGTG
Source organism: Engystomops pustulosus (assembly GCA_019512145.1). Taxonomy (NCBI): domain Eukaryota; kingdom Metazoa; phylum Chordata; class Amphibia; order Anura; family Leptodactylidae; genus Engystomops; species Engystomops pustulosus. Next base: position 48,198 of record WNYA01001710.1, on the reverse strand, counting down.
GTCATATGTTGTGGGGGTGCTGTCATATGTTGTGGGGGTGCTGGTCATATGTTGTGGGGGTGCTGATCATATGCTGTGGGGTGCTGGTCATATGTTGTGGGGGTGCTGATCATATGTGTGGGCGGTGCTGATGATATGTTGTGGGGGGTGCTGATCTATGTTGTGGGGGGTGCGGATCTATGTTGTGGGGGGTGCTGATCATATGTTGTGGGGGTGATGATCATATGTTGTGGGGACGCTGATCATATGCTGTGGGGTGATGATTCAGATGTTGTGGGCGCGTGATCAATGTTGTGGGGGCGCTGATCATATGTAGTGGGGTGCTGATCATATGTTGTGGGGTGCTGATCATATGTTGTGGGGTGCTGATCATATGTTGTGGGGGCGCTGATCATATGTTGTGGGGGTGATGATCATATGTTGTGGGGGGCGATGTCAATGTTTGTGGGGGGTGATCATATGCATGTGGGGGCAGCTGATATATGTGTGGGGGTGGGGAGGCGGGGGGAGAGAGAGCCCCTGCTGGGCGGCCGACCGGCTGTAGCGACCGGCTCTCGGTGGCACGGCCGTCGCCGGGCAAGCGTGACCGCCAGGGAGTTATCGGTGAGGGGCGCGGTGGGTCGGGGAGACCACTATTCTCATTTTACACTCCCGTCCCTGCGGTGCATGATACAGTATGAGAGTGATAATATGTGTGGGGGCGATGATAATATGCATGTGGGGGGTGTGGTTTGCTGAGCATATGATCATATGCTGTGGGGGGCGCTGATCATATGTTGTGGGGGGGGGGGATGTGTGAGAATAGGGATTTCTTGGCCTGGGGGCAGACTGTGGATAATAGGTTGGGGGGGGCGGGGGGTGATGTTAGAGTCAGAATATGGCTGTGGGGGCGCGGCTCTATGTTGTGGGGGGTGCTGATTATATGTTGTGGGGGCGCTGATCATATGATGTGGGGGGCGCTGGGCCATATGGCTGGGGGGTGTGCATCTATATTGGGGGGCGCTGATCATATGTTGTGGGGGTGCTGATCATATGTTGTGGGGGGGGTGGATGATCATTATGTTGTGGGTGGTTGATGATCATATGTTGGGGGGAGGGGAGTGAGAAGAGGTTTGTGGGGGGGGCGGCGGATGAAACTACGGTTGGGGGGGTGTGAGAAGAAATGTCGGGGGGTTGATGATAAATGTCGGTTTGTGGGGGGGGGTGATGATATGTGTTGTGGGGGTGGCTATAATAGGTTGTGGGGGTGCTTGATCATATGTTAATGTGGGGGCGCTGATCAGGGCGCTGATCATATGCTGTGGGGGTGCTGATCTATATGTGTGGGGCAATGTCACCCATAGCCGATGTGGGGGGGGCGGGTTTACTGATCTATGCTGGGGGGTTGCTGATCAATGTTTGTGGGGGTGCTGATCATATGTTTGTGGGGGGCGCTGATGATATGTTGTGGGGGGTGCTGATCATATGTTGTGGGGGTGCTGATCATATGTTGTGGGGGCGCTGATGATATGTTGTGGGGGTGCTGATTATATGTTGTGGGGGCGCGATAATGATGTTGTGGGGGTTGATGAGAATATGTTGTGGGCGGCGCTGATCATAGCTGGGGCGCGGTGGGGCCATATGCTGTGGGGGGTGCTGATCATATATTGTGGGGGCGCTGATCATATGTTGTGGGGGTGCTGATCATATGTTGTGGGGGTGGGGATGATAAGAGGCTGTGAGGGGGGTGAGAATCAGGGGGGGGGATGGTGATAATATGTGGCCCTGTGGGGGGGAGAGATATATGTGGTCGGAGGGGTGATATAATATGTATGGGGCGGGTGATTGGGGTGCTGATTAATATGTCTGTGGCGGGGATGATAATATGGTGTGGGCGGTTGATGAGCATATGTGGTGGGGGTGCTGATCATGTTGTGGGGGCGATGATTATATTGCTATGTTCTGGGGGGTCGTGGTTGTGATCATATGTTGGGGGGGGCCTGATCATATGTGTGGGGGTACTGATTAATATTGCTGTGTGGGGTGCTGATCATATGTTGTGGGGGTTGCTGATCATATGCTGTGGGAGTGCTGATCATATGCTGTGGGGGTGGCTGATCCAAGGCTGTGGGGGAGCTGATAAGATGTTCAACTGTGGGGGTTGATTGATTCATATGCAATATGGGGGGGTGTGATCATATGTGTGGGGGGTTGCTGTGGTGCATGATCATATGTTGGGGGGGTGCTGATCATATGTTGTGGGGGGGTGCTGATCATATGTTGTGGAGGTGCTGCTAATAGTTGAGTGGGGGCGTGATCATATGTTGGGGGGGGGCCTAATCATATGTTGGTCGGGGGTTGGGTGCCTGATAGGGTTTGCTGATCATATGCTGTGGGGGTGCTGATCATATGCGTGGGGGTGCTGGTCATATGTTGTGGGGTTGCTGATCATATGCTGTGGGGGGCGCTGATCATGTTGGGGGGGGTGCTGATCATATGTTGTGGGGGTGCTGATCATATGTTGTGGGGGCGCTGATCATATGCTGTGGGGGTGCTGAGCATATGCTGTGGGGGCGCTGATCATATGTTGTGGGGGTGCTGATCATATGTTGTGGGGGGGGGGGGACTGATAATTAGGAGGTGGGGGGGATGATTCATATGTAGGGTGGGGGGTGATGATCATATGCTTGTGGGAGTGCTGGGTCGTTGTTATTGGGGTGCTGGGGTCAATATGTAGTGGGGTGCTGATCATATGTTGTGGGAGTGCTGGGTCAATGTTATGAGGGTGCTGCTGGTCGTATGTTATGGGGGGCGGGTCATATGTTGGGTGCTGGTCATATGTTTGTGGGGGCACTGGTCATATTGCTGTGGGGGTTCTGGATCATATGTTGTGGGGGCGCTGGTCATATGTTGTGGGGGCACTGGTCATATGCTGTGGGGGTTCTGGATCATATGTTGTGGGGGAGCAGGGTCACATGTTGTGGGGGCGCTGGTCACATGTTGTGGGGGCGGTGGGTCATATGTTGTGGGGGCGCTGGGTCATATGTTGTTGGGCACTGGTCATATGTTGTGGGGGCGCTGGGTCATATGTTGTAGGGGCGCTGGGTCATATGTTGTGGGGGTGCTGATCATATGCTGTGGGGGGCGCTGGGTCATATGTTGTGGGGGTGCTGATCATATGTTGTGGGGGCGCTGGGTCATATGTTGTGGGGGTGCTGATCATATGTTGTGGGGGCATGGTGGTCAATGTGTGGGGGCGCTGGTCACATGTTTGGGGGCAATGGGTCGTATGTGGGAGGGCGGCGGATGGTCATATGTGTGGCGGGGTGCTGGGCATATGTTGTGGAGGGAGATAGGTAATAGTTGGGGGGAGACGAGGGTCACATGTTGTGGGGGCGACTGGGTCACCATTTGTGGGCGGCGGCTGGTATAGTGGGGGGGGGGGCGGGTTTGACTAAGCTTGTAATTTTCCTAATAGATTTTTTCTATTAAATTGACCGTCCCTAAGGTGACAGATCCAGGACAGATGAGAATGAGTGGTAATTCTCAGTTCCTCCGTGGGTCGCTAGAAGTTCTAATAAAATAGGTATAAATAAAATATAATAATAGAATAACAGGAAAACAAAAACGGAAGAGTGGAACCGCCATTAACGCTACATAAAAGATTCACATTGGACCTCCGAGTCACGGAGAGAGCCTGTTAATATTAATTACACAATCAGCAAATTTCCCCACAATCCCCGAGCCAACGCCACTGCACCCTGACTTATAATGAATTCATGCGGCACACCCCGGGCAGCTCTTAGTCAATGTTTCAAAGAGTTTAATGTATTCTGGATGAGAAAATCAACAGCATGACTCCCACTCATTATGATAACCCCTTCTGTAACTTAGCAGAATGTGATGACTCCGGGGAGCGGGTTATACAAAAATTTTGTTTATGACAATTCATTTGGAGAAACTGCAATTATTTATATCATAGGAGGAACACAACACCACCCTGTGCACAGAATAGTCTGTTAACCAGCAGCGGGAGAAATGCAGAAAGCGGATTAATCATCGTTTATTACATAATTTTAGATTATGCTTAAAAACTGAGAAAAAATCTACTACAACAGTATAACAGAAAATACCATCTATATCTAAGTAACTACTCTTAATACTGCCCCTATGTACAGAAATATAACTACTATATACTGCCCTCTACTGTACAGGAATATCACTAATACTACTATAATACTGCCATCCTATGTACTAAGCTATATATACCTGTACAGATAACTACATAATACTGCCCCTTGTAAGACAAGATACTAACTATATTAGTATACTTTGCCCCCTATTTGTACAGGATAAACGTACTATAATACTGCCCCCGTATGTACAATAATACTACTATAATACTCCCCCTAGTGTACAGGAATATAAACTAGCTATAATACTGCCCTCTATGTACAGGACTATAATAAACTACTATAATACTGCTCCCTATTACCGGAATAATATAATACTGCCCCCTTTACGAATAACTACTATAATACTGTCCCCCTATGTAAGCGAATATAATACTTAATTACGGCCCTCTATGTACAGTACTATATAATATCATAGAATATAACTATATAATACTCCCTATGTACAAGGAACTTAAAACTACTATAACTACTGCCCCCTATGTACAGGATATAACTACTAGAATACTGCCCTCGATGTACAAGCATATAACTACTATAATACTGCCCCCTATGTACAAGAATATAAACTACTATATACGCCTCCTATGTACAAAGAATTACTACATAATACTGCCCCCTATGGACAGGAATATAACTACTATTAATACTGCCCCCTATGTACAGGACTATTAAAACTGACTATATATACGTCCTATGTAAATAAAAACTAGAAACTACCCATCATATATATAATCTGCCCCCTATGTACAAGAAATACTACTATAATGGCGCCCTATGTACAGGAATATAACTACTATAATACTGCCTCCTATAGTACAGGAATATAAAAACTACTATAATACTGCCCCCCGTGTACACAAGAATTATAACTACTATAATACTGCTCCCATAGTACAAGAATATACTATATAATTACGGCCCTATGTACAGGAATATAACTACTATAATACTGCCCCTAGTACAGGAATATAACTACTATAATACTGCCCTATGTACAGAATATAACTACTATAATACTGCCCCTATGTACAAGAATATAACTACTATTACTGCCCCTATGTACAGGCCTATAAACTACTTAATACTGCCCCTATGTACAAGAATATTATACTATAATACTTGCCCCTATGTACAAGGAATATAACTACTATAATAATGTCCCCCTATGTAAGGAATATAACTACTATAATACTGCCCCCTATGTACAAGAATTATATACTACTATAATACTGCACCCCCTATGTACAGGATATAACTACTATAATACTGCCCCCTATGTACAAGAATATAACTAAATAATAATGCCCCTATAAAGGACGAAACTATATATATACTGCCCCCATGTACAGAATATAACTACTATAATACTGCCTCCCTATGTACAAGAAAGAACACTTAATACTGCCCCTAGTACAAGACTATAACTTCATAATACTGCCCCCTCATTACAGAATATAAATACTATAATATGCCCCTAGTTACAAGAATTATAACTACTATAATCTAGCTCCTATGAGTACAAAAAAAAATGATATAACTATATAATACTGCCCCCATATGTACAGAATAACTACTATAATACTGCCCCTATGTACAAGAATCTAACTACTATAATACTGCCCCCTATGTACAGAGAAATATAAACTACTACTAATACTGCCCCCCCTATGTACAAGAATATAACTACTATAATTACTGCCCCCGCCTATGTAAGAATATAACTGATATAATACTGCCCCTATGTACAAATATATAACTACTATAATACTGCCCCTATGTACAAGTAATAAATACTATAATTACTGCCCCTATGTACAGGAATATAACTACTATAATACTGCCCCCGATGTAACAGAATATAACTACTATAATATGCCCCTATGTACAGGAATATAACTACTATAATATGCTCCCTATGTACAAGAATTAACTACTAAATAGGCCCCCTAGTACAAGAATATAATAACTATAATACTGCCCCGATGTACAAACTATAATATTATAATACTGCCCACCTATGTACAAGATATACTAATAATATGCCCCCTATGTAAAGTAATTATAAAAGACTACTAATAATGCCCCATGTACAGAATATAACTACTTAATACTGCCCCCTATGTACAAGAATATAACACTATAAATACTGCCCCCTATGTACAAAGTACATATAAGCCAGTAATAAACTACTATAATACTGCCCCCTATGTACAGGAATATAATACTCATAATCTGCCCATATGTACAAGGAATACAGCTAAGTATAATTACTGCCCCCATGTACAAGAATATAACTACTATAATACTGACCCCCTATGTACAAGAATATAACTACATAATTATGCCCCCTATGTACAAGAATATAACTACTATAATACTGCCCTAGTACAGAATATAACTACTATAATACTGCCCCCTAGTACAAGACTAAACTACTATATACTGCCCCCTATGTACAAGCAATATAACTACTATAATACTGCCCCTATGTACAAGAATGTATACTACTACTAATACTGCCCCCTATGTATAAGAATAGAACTACTATAATAACTGCACCCTATGTACAAGAATAACTACTCTAATAGCCCCTATTTACAGCAATATAACTACTATAATACGCCCCTATGTACAAAGAATATAACTACTATATATACCCCCTATGTACAGAATATAACTACTATAATATGGCCCCCTATGACAAGAATATAACTACTATAATACTGCCCCCTATGTACAGGAATATAACTTACTATAATACGTAGCCCCCTTGACAAGAATATAACTATATAATACTGCCCCCTATGTACAGAATATAAATCCACATAATACTGACCCCTATGTACAGGATATAACTACTTAACAATACTGCCCCAATGACAGGAATTAACTACTATAATACGCCCCCTATGTACAAGAATATAACTACTATATACTCACATATACAAGAATATAAACAACTTATATACTGCCCCCTATGTACAAGAAATATAACAACTACTATATACTACCACTTTACAGGAATATACACTACTATAATACTGCCCCCTATGTAAGAATATAACTACATAATACTGCACCCTATGTACAGAAATATAACACTATAATACTGCCCCTATGTACAGAATATAACTACTATAATATGCCCTATGTACAGGGAATTATTAAACTACTATAATACTGCCCCCTATGTACAAGAATATAACTACTTATATACTGTCCCCTCATGTACAGGAATATAACTACCAATAATACTGCCCCCTATGTACAGGAATATAACTAAATATAATAATGCCTCCTATGTACAAGAATATAACTACTATAATATGCCCCCTATGTACAGGAATATAAAACTTATATAATACGCCCCCTATGACAAGAATATAACTACTATAACACTACCCCTGTGTACAGGAATATAACTACTATAATATGCCCCCTATGTAACAGAATAGAAACCACTATAATACTGCCCATAGTACAAGAATATAACTACTATAATACTGCCCCCTATGTACAAGAATAACTGCTATAATATGCCCCCTATGTACAGGAATATTAATACTAAAATACTGCCCCCTATGTACAAGGAATCTTACTACTATAAATACTGCCCCATGTACAAGAATATAACTACTATAATACTGCCCCCTAAGTACAAGGAATATAACTGCTATAATACTGCCCCCTATGTACAGAATATTACTACTAATACTGCCCCTATGTACAAGGAATATAACCACTTAATACTGCCCTCTATGTACAGGAAATATAATACCGTTTAATAATGCCCTCTATGTACAGGAAATATCTACTGTAATACTGCCCCCTATGTACAGGATATAACTACTATAATACTGCCCCCTAGTACAGGAATATAACTACTATAATACTGCCCCCTATGTACAAGGAATATAACTACTATAATTATGCCCCCTATGTACAGGAAATAACTACTATAATACTGCCCCCTATGTACAGAATATAAACTATAATACTGCCCCCTATGTACAGGATATAACTACATATACTTCCCTTATGTACAGAATATAACTACTATAATACTGCCTCTATGTACAAGAATATAAACTACTATAATATGCTCCTATGTACAGGATATAACTACTATAATACTGCCCCTATGTACAAGAATATAACTACTATAATACTCCCCCTATGTACAGAATATAAATCATAATACTGCCCTCTATGTCTACATAGAATATAACTGACGTATAATATGCCCCCTATGTACAAGACATATATACTACTATAATTCTGCCCCCTATATACAAGAATATAACTACTATAATACTGCCCCCTTGTCCAAGGAATATAACTACTATAATACTGCCCCCATGTACAGGAATATAACTACTATAATACTGCCCCCTATGTACAAGAATAACTACTATAATACTGCCCCCTATTAAACGGAATAACTACGGATAAGACTGCCCCTATGTACAGAAGATAACTACATAATACTGCCCCCTATGTACAGGAATATAACTCTATAATTACTGCCCCCTAGTCACAGAATATACTATAATACTGCCCCCCTATAAAGAATATAACTATATAATACTGCCCCCTATGTACAAGGAATATAACTACTATAATACTGCCCCCTATGTACGAATATAACACTATAAACTTGACCCCTAGTACAGAAATAAACTACTATAATACTGCCCTATGTACACGATATAATAACACTATAATACTGCCCCTATGTACAGAATATAAACTACTATAATACTGCCCCCTATGTACAAAGAATAACTACTATTAATACTGCCCCCTATGTACAGGAATATACATACTATAATAACTGCCCCCTATGTACAAGAATATAAACTACTATATATACTGCCCCCTATGTACAGGAATATAACTACTAAATACTGCCCCCTATACAAGAATAACGACTATAATACTGCCCCTATGTACAGAATATAACTAATATAATACTGCCCCCTATGTACAAAGATATAAATCTATAATACTTGCCCCCTATGTACAGGAATATAACTACTATAATACTGCCCACTATGTACAAGAATATAACTACTATAATACTGCCCCTATGTACAGGATAATACTGCCCCCTATGTACAAGAATATAACTACTATAATACTGCCCCCTATGTACAGGAATATAACTACTATAATACTGCCCCCTATGTACAAGAATATAACTACTATAATACTGCCCCCTATGTGCAGGAATATAACTACTATAATACTACTGCCCCCTATGTACAGCAGTGCAGAGTATTTCAGGAGATGACTGTTGATTTTGTTTGTAACTTGTGGACTCATCTTGTGATCATGTGATGAGTGGGAGATTACTTATAGTAAAGGAGGCTGGATTGTCCAGCAGCACAGAGTGTTTCAGGACAAGTTTGTTGTCAGGGTTATTAGTCCTCCTGAGGTCAGCATCACCCTATAAACACAAACATGACGATTCTCTCATTACCATGGGAGCGACATTGGGAAATATCACACGTAACGTGTAGCCAGGCTGATCCTGTGTCCTAGAATCTCTGGGTTATGCAATGAGGAGCTCGTGACATGAGAATCCTGAGGTTTTATCCTCTGTCAATGTATTTACCATACAGACTGCAGCAAGTGTCCCTAGAGAGAAGTGTATGCAGAACTTCGTATAGATTATTAGTAGCAGCAGGATTGTGGAATATGGATTTACATTGCAGTAATGTACTGGGGGAGTGTTCTCACACTGCTGTGCTCTGTGCTCACTGCAGCCAGTGTCAGGTACTGTCTCTGGAGAGATGTGTAAATACACTTTTGTGTATGTTATTAGTAGCAGCAGGACTGTAGATTATGGATTTATATTCTGTGATTATACTAGGGAAATGTCATCACACTGCTGTTCTCTGTGCTCCCTGCAGGCAGTATTAAGTATTGTCCCTGGAGAGATATTTAATGATACTTTTGTGTATGTTTTTAGTAGCAGCAGGACTGTGAAATACGGATGTATATTTCCGGATTGTTCTGGGGGAGTGACCTCACCCCGCTGTGCTCTTTACAGCCAGTGTCAAGTACTGTCCCTACAGATCTGTGAAATCAGACCTTTGTGTATGTTATTAGTAGCAGCAGGACTGTGAAATATTGATTTATATTCAAGGATTGAACTGGGGGACTTTCCCTACACTGCTGTTCTCTGTGCTCTCTGCAGACAGTGTCAGGAAAGGTCCCTGCAGAGCTGTGTAATCAGACCTTATGTATGTTATTAGTAGCAGCAGGACTGTGAAATATTGATTTATATTCAAGGATTGAACTGGGGGACTTTCCCTACACTGCTGTTCTCTGTGCTTTCTGCAGACAGTGTCAGGTTCTGTCCCTGCAGAGCTGTGTAATCAGTTATTAGTAGCAGCAGGACTGTGAAATATTGATTTATATTGCAGGATTGTACTGGGCGAGTGTCCTCACACTACTTTTCTCTGTGCTCTCTGCAGACATTGTTATGTATTGTCCATTGAGAGATGTATAATCATACTATTGTGTACAATATGTTGTTAGCAGCAGCAGGACTGTGAAATATTGATTTATATTCCAGGATTGTACTGGGGGAGTGTCCTCACCCTGCTGTGCTCTTAGTTCTCTGCGTTGGACAGCTCCACATCCCCTCTGCTCTCAGTAAAAGCAATGAAACAATTGAACGTTCATTTACCCAGAGAGAAATGGATGTGCTGTGCAGCAGCTGGATGCACAGAGCACAGCAGTGTGAGGACACCCTCTCCGGTGCTACCACCTTACATGGTCACAGGGGGTGAATGATCTCAGATTGTTGCTTCCCCCAGGACGTAGCTGGATCTAGTAAACAACTATTGGGTAATGAGGGGCAGATGCTGAGTGATGAGATATTGACCCCTAGTGGGGGTCGTATTGTGGGGGAGGGAGGGGTCAGTGATATCAGTGGCGGAGCCTCTGCGTGTAATAACACCTTGTGTAAGCGGATTATCACATAACACCGTGCCCCGACCAGTTCATCCACATTGCTGCCAGGTAAACATGGCACGGACGGGCACAGGGTGTGATTACCTAAATACCATCTATTATTAACTCATCGTTACCTGGAAACACGCAGGGACTGGACGGGCGCCCGGCCTCAGTATCACATTCCTGGAATAGTAGTGGTCCTGGATGATACGTGTGACCTGCGCCATCAGCTGTTCTCCGCACAAACATCCCAGCAGAACCTGTCACTGCCCACGGGTCCGCACCGAGGATGGAGGAACGGACCTCTATGGGAAAGAATGATCCGCATGTACTCCTATACTGCTGTCTCCTTGTCATGGGATACACAGAGTTACATATTATATGCACTAGTGCCTAATAATAGTGATATACCGTAATACAGCGTCATGTAATAATACTCCTATATAGTGTCCTTCTACTACCTCCACAGTGCTCTTCCTAAATAATACCGTCATACAGTGCAAATTTAAACTTTGGAAAAGATATATTAAAACCGTATATTAAAACAACTAAATAATATGATTATACTACTATACTCTTCCAAAATAACACCATTATACTGCCATATAGTACCGAAAAAATGTTGTATAATGAGCATTTAATATCGTGGTCTTGATCTATTACCTCCATAATACCGTCATAAAATGCTAATGAAAAAATATCATGTAGTGAACATATTATAATACTGCCATACGGTGGTAATTAAACGTTTCCTATATTAGATATATAACAATACTATCACGCTTTCCTAAATAATACCGCTATGCTGCCATGTATTTCCCATAAAAGTGTCATAGAATGAAAAGCTAGTACCACTTCCGTGCCCACTTGTGCGCTCTTCCTAAATAATGCCGCCATGTCATAAAGGGAACATATTATAATACTGCCATATGGTGGTATGGTACAAGCTCTGTGCAGTTATGTTTTACATTTACTCTTACATACTTTTCTTGAATAATACCGTCATACCACCAGACAGTGCCGGGCATGTGACAGTACTATACACAATACTATACACATGTAACGAAATATCCAGTGCTATAAGGTGACCAGATATTACCGCCCTATAGTGCTATGTGGGGCCCCCGGTGGGGTGTTGATGATTATAGGGGACACTACTGGTGGGTGTTGGCTCGCTGTCTGCATTCCTAGGATGAGAGACTACAATGTCTGTGTGAATGGGGTCCCCCAGTCACATGTGAGCGCGGTACAAACCAGGAGCATCAGGCCTCAGCTGGATGGGACCGAGCGCGAGCTGTGACAGGTGCCAGATTCCTCCGTCACTCATGTGATGCCGGAACAATGGGTCGTCTCAGCTCATGTATCTCAAGACTTCTGTGCAGGAAATATTCGCCTCAATTGACGCAGTTAACTCATAATTGGTTCTTGGCATCGTCTATGTTCTCGGCTGCGGGATCAGCGGATCGGTGGTGGGATCCAAAGTATCAGCAGACCTCCACGATATCCTACAGATAGATCTATATCATGATAATAATACAATGGGGAAAAAACTTTCAATTCCACAGAAATTATAGACCTGAAGAGTGGACAGTGATGGGCTGTAGCTCCTTGGTGCCACCAGTGGAGATGACTTCAATCCAGAGAGAACTTGTGAGGTTCATCCCATATCTCGTAGACCCTGGTGTAAGTTTGTAGCTCTAAAATCACCACAAAAAGGGATTGTCTTCTGCTGGATATCTTGTGGCCAATGTTTTTGTAGAAACTTTATCTTGATCTCTGTTGGGCCAACTCCATGCATGGACATGGCACTAGGTGGAAGCAGGACCCAGATGTACTGTATGACTTGACTTGAATCCTTATCTAGGTGCATCTAAAGTTAGCATCTTGAAGGAACCCAAGGGAGGTCTAGAGAGTCCGTAAAACTTACCTGTCTTGATGACAAGTACTAAAAGACTACACCTGAATTGTTTTAAGGTTCTTAATATTGTGTAGATCTCTAGAAAGATGTCAAGATACCTTCTGACGTGGACTAGGTCTGATATCGGTGCATCTAAAGTTTGCATCTTGAAGGAACCCAAGGGAGGTCTAGAGATGGATGACAAGTACTAAGCTAGTAAGGACTACAACTGAATAGTTTAGAGGTTCTTAATATTGTGTAGATCTCTAGAAAGGTGTCAAGATACCTTCTGACTTGGACTAGGTCTGAATCCTTATCCAAGTGCATCTAAAGTGAGCAGGTGAAGGAACCCAAGGGAGGTCCAGAGAGTCCATACACATTACCTGTCAAGATGACAAGTACTAAGCTAGTAAGGACCACAACTGAATAGTTTAGAGGTTCTTAATATTGTGTAGAAAGATGTCAAGATACCTTCTGACTTGGACCAGGTCTGATATTGGATGTGGTGTCTGAAGACCTTTAGAGGAATCTAATGAGGGATAATCTCAGAAGAGCCAATTACTGGTAAAGGCCCCAATCTAGAATTGATGAAGAGACTTCTAGCATTGATTTATCTGCCAAGGATTGGGTATAAGAAATTTTATTTGCTACTTTTCCAATATCTTTCATTTGAGAAGAGCCGGGAGGCCCCGTGCACATAAGATCCACAGTTGTATCTGCTGAAATTGGCAGATTTGGCTGATTTTGATCTAATGAAGGCCCTTGGGCACCAGTCTTGTGTATTGATACGTAATGTATCAGCTGGATCACAAGCTCCATCCTGGGGTCCTATCACCCCCATCTTGATTCATTCTTCTGATTAACCCCTTTAAGGCTCTATATTTCCTGGCACCGCTTGATTTTAGGGCGATGAATGTGAGTGACGGCTTCGGGCCCGATCTCCGGAGACTCAGTGTGAAACACGTTTTGCCGGGTTCCTTTGATGTGTAATTGAAATGTTTCAGATCTTGTCGTCTCGTCGTTCACTTTAGATGTTTTTCATCTGATAAGAAAAACTTGTTCTGCAGCGCTGGCAATGGAGATGTGCAGATTGCACACACATAACAGATAACACGCAGATGTAGCAGAGCCGGATTGATCATGCCGAATTTGGGGAATTCTAAATAGAATCTGAATGTAGAGCTATGGATTGCATTTGTGACAAATGCATCGCTTTGTACCAACTAACTCAGCTCTGCTACATCTGACACACTCATCTTTGCTATATCTGACACAATCAGCTCTGCTACATGTGACACACCCAGCTCTGCTACATGTGACACACCCAGCTCTGCTACATGTGACACACTCAGCTTTGCTACATCGGACACACTCAGCTCTGCTACATCTGATACACTCAGCTCTGCTACATCTGACACACTCATCTTTGCTATATCTGACACAATCAGCTCTGCTACATGTGACACACTCAGCTCTGCTACATGGGACACACCCAGCTCTGCTACATGTGACACACCCAGCGCTGCTACATGTGACACACTCAGCTTTGCTACATCGGACACACTCAGCTTTTCTACATCGGACACACTCAGCTTTTCTACATCGGACACACTCAGCTCTGCTACATCTGATACACTCAGCTCTGCTACATCTAACACACGCAGCTCTGCTATATGTGACACACTCAGCCCTGCTACATCTGACACACTCAGCTCTGCTACATCTGACACAATCAGTCCTGCTACATCTGACACAATCAGCTCTGCTACATCTGACACAATCCGCGCTGCTACATCTGACACACTCAGCACAGGTAGTAGTGTCCCTATGGAGATAGGATCTGTGCTCCGTGTACGGCGGATCTCCCGGATAAACCGGTTTGGTATCAGCACTGAGCAGTGGATCCAGGGTTTGGCTCGGCCTCATGTTATTCTATAAGTGAGCGCTGCTCCGGAGCTCCTGATAAATCCCAGAGCGCGGACAGATGGCTCTGCAGGAAAAGCATAGTGCGAGGGGTTTTACTGTTATGTCATTTCTTCTAATGAACCCGACAGATACAGAAGGTAATGAGGAGCAGGAGCTCATCCCAATGTATGTGCGGGAGAGGAGTATCCTGTATGCAAAATAATAATATTTATATAGCGCCATCATATTCTGTAGCGTTTTACAGATCATAGGGGAATAATATAATATTACATTACAGAGTACAAACAGTCATATGGAACAATAGTAGTGAGGGCCCTGATCACAAGAGCTTACAGTCTATTGTATTGTACATAGATGACACACATTCCCCTTACATAGCGCCACCATCTGTGAGATACCAACATACTGTGCCCATACATCCTCTGTTCATGTGTAATATCATCGCATTGGGCCACACTATGCAATCAATAGTACCTTATACTATGTAAATAATTCCACCATATAGTGCCCAAATAACAGCACAATGGGGCTCATTTACTAAGTGTCCGCATCGCGCACTTTTGTCGGGTTTCCCGGCGATTTCCGCTTTGCGCCGAATTGCCCCGGGATTTTGGTGCACGTGATCGGATTTTGCCGCATCGACGCTGTCTTTCACGCAACAGAAATGGGGGGGGGGGGGGCCGTCGGACAACCTGACGGATTCGGAAAAATCGCTGGAATTTAAAAAAGAATTTGTGTCGAAAGATCAGCACTTACAAGCACCAGGACCAAGCAGGTGAACTCTGTCGGACCTCGGCGCAGCAGCGACACCTGGTGGATATCGGGCTCACGGACCTTAGTGAATCCCTGCAGACCCGAGTGTCGGACAACGCGCTGCAGGATTGTGACTGGACCGGGTAAGTAAATGAGCCCCAATGTGTAAAGTATACAGCCATACAGTGCACATAATCCAGCAGTATACAGAGCCTACCTAATACAACAATCCGGTGCGCGGATAACTATTCCACGTATAGCGCCCACATTACATTACTCTGCATGACCAGTCACTTCCACTTGTGCTGAGCTTGTGCCTAGCAGAGGGTATAGCGGCACATCCCTTACAGACAGGCGGTGTTATACGAGGAGCAGTCAGGCCTGGGAGCCCGTGGCCTTTGTTACTGAGACAACAACCACTAAGCCAGAAACATTTTGGTGTTACAGACGCGAGGATGAAAACCACTTGTACTTGTGACCTGACACTACAGACAAAGCACCCACGTAGCGGAGACTAAGTGGGTGTCGGGTGTCCTGTTCTGTGAGTCTGGAGTCTAAGGAGATTATTCCGGCACGTTCCCTTTGTTGGCCGGTTTCACGCTGGATAATCATGTAACATGTGAGATGGTAGCGGGGGAGCTACTGATAGATGACCCCTCTGATAGTCCTCACCTCCACCGGCTTCTGGACCACCCTCAATGTAATAATCAGTTACATTTGTTACAAGTTCTCCAAAATCATCTGCGCCTTGTCAGTCCCCCACTAGGAAATTAGTGGTAATCAGCACCCCTCATGGAGACGGAATAATACCAGGTGTAATGAAGGTGGTACCACACAACCATCTAATCATGATACATTCCCGCTTATGGTCTTCATATTCACAGGTGGATTTCCATGGAAACTAGCCCACTCCGATCATTCCACGTGGAGTCAGACTTATAGAGAGATCACATTTACCCTGACCACAGCCTTAAGCACAAACCCTTATGAATTGACCCCTTGCATCTTTGTCCACCCTCCCGATATCAACCATTGGCCTCCTTGTTACTTTGTTCAAGAAAAATCATCTACATCTTCACCTTTGTGCCGACTTCGGAGGGTTAAGGACTTTGGGTTACTACCCTCTTCCCTTCCTTATGTGTGTTGTGATATCTTAAAAAATGGAGAGTCCTCCATAGTTGCAGCTCATGGGGCGGATACAGAGAAGGTCCCCATTCTATGTTTGCCTTTTTTTTAATGGTAGAACCTGAATCACAGTGATGGGTTCTTCACAGGTCCTTCAATATTCTCACAGTCAGGAATAAAGACAAAGAGTTTGTGGGCACAGCCGGCACCGAGTTCAGATAGGGCAGCGTGACGGAGAGGACAGGGGGTATCTAGGCATATGACTACACCATGGCGGTGCTCGATCCCAAAGACAACAGCAGTCCAATAGGTTAAAACAGAAGGCAAGATGGCACTCACCGGTGGGGATCAGTCTTATTTATTAGTGCAAAACCATACACAGGGAGGCACGCAGTGCCGCTAAGCCGATGGGCCGTTTCGCGCCGCTTGGCCGCTTTCTCCAAGCAGTGACAACGCATGCGCGCCTCCCACCAGAAATAGGGGGAAGGCGGAAGCACGCACGCGCTTTCATGGTAACAACAAAACAATCTAACAGTGCGGACCGCACCACCCACGCCTGTAGTAAACAAAGAAACCCCCTTTTTTTATCATAGCTTTACCCATAGCTTCGAACTTCATAATGCACCGGCTTTCCCGACGTAATAGATTTAGAGAACGATCCCCTCCGTCCGGGCTACACTCAACCCTCTATGCCCGCAAACCTAAGGACGTCTTTGTCCCCATTATGTTGCTGTCTAACATGTTCGATGAGACGTGGGCAGCCGACTCCTGTAGTAATGGACCTTCTGTATTCTAACAGTTCCTACATACTCAAGGAGATGGTATGGAGGAGCCAGGACCTCCTACAGAAGGTGGTTACGAGTGTAACCACTCGTCCCCATTATGTTGCTGTCTAACATGTTCGATGAGACGTGGGCAGCCGACTCCTGTAGTAATGGACCTTCCTTATTCTAACAGTTCCTACATACTCAAGGAGATGGTATGGAGGAGCCAGGACCTCCTACAGAAGGTGGTTACGAGTGTCATGTGTCAAGTAGCAACTATAAGAGAAACGTTCACCAACTCTGTTCAACAAGGTCATCTGAGATGTGGTCTTTAACCTCTTTGGTTTGTTAGTAGTTTCAGGAGCTCTAATTATAGGCATATACCATTGGATGCTGGATATGGGGGTACTGTTTACATTTCATAAGTTTTTTTAGTCTTAAATTATACCAAATATCTTCTTCCAAACTTTATGTGGAGTCTACTGTGGAAGACCCCATTACCATGTCGGAACCTTAACCCACTAAAGAATCCCTTTTGTTATCTGGCACCTTCAGATTTATGTACAAACTCTCATATAAAGTCCGGACATTGAGATACACCAGTAAATAGTTAACATTGACCGATATGATGTAATTCTGGGTCGGTGTTTGACATGTTGGAGAATGTTTGTCAGAAGTTTTTTCCCATTGTTTTCCATAGGTCCATGAGTCAATGGATGCGGTAGAACTTCCTGTTCTTACTTCTTGTTCTTACTATCTGCATATTTTTTGTTTCATGTGTCTCTACTTTCAAAGGAAGTTTAGGAGCATTTCAGGGGGATCACTCTTTTCATCCACGGCTACCTGTTACATATATCCATGCCCGAGTGGCAGTAAAATTGAGGGGTGACTGTAACGCAACGCCAATGTTTTCCTCACACTCTGCCAACAATATGGTCTAATATTTATTTCTTATCTGCCATGGATATCTTGTTTTTCGGTGCTGAGTATTTCTCTCGGTTCCATCAGGAAAGGTCAAGCAGTTAGAAGTGGTGTTGGATGTAAGAGGAGAGCAGTACAACAAGGTCGGCTGTGAGCAATGTACTTGTCCTGAGCTGAGGACCTCCATAAAACATGATCTTGGCGTATCACTGGCGTCCACAAATTCTCAGATCCTCAAGTATTCTACTCCAAATCGTTAGGTCTCCTGCCAAGTCATAGTCTGCATCCACTTACTTACAGTATGACTCAAAGTACAGACGCGTGGACACTTCATAGACAGAGGAGGACAAGCTAAACTATTTTCTTAAGACTCTGGTTGAAGGTTGTTGTGAAGGTTTGGAAGGACACATGTCTTTATGAGATTACATAAAATAGAAATCATCCAACGGTCCAGACGAAGGAGGTCACGTCCACCACTGTCCTTGTCTTCTTTCTCTATGTCCTCCATTAGGTCTTCTTATTTCAGATAAGTCCTTTAATTAACTATTTTTCCAACATGTCGACATCTATAGTGTCTAAGGAATATGAAGCGATTACTGAGCTGGAAATAGATGGGAATTCTCTGAACGTCTAATGTGGAGATTAGAGATGTTTATTTTGGCCATCTTAAATGTCATCATCATCAAGGCTGGTGCCATGTTAGAATGAGTTGGCCATAAACCATGGAAATGATGAAGATGAAATGTATAGTGGATAAACTTCTTTATATGAGCCAATTACATTCTAACCTGCTCTATAATCAAACGGTAACCTGCTCTATGACATCACCAATCAAATACTAACCTGCTCTATGATATCTCCATCACATACTCACTCGCTCTGGGACATCGCCAATCACATGAAGTAGTAATGAGGATAGTTAACATTTTCTCTAAACCTTGTGTATTTATGGAACTGGTCAGACTGGAATTTCTTAAGTGTTTCTGTCACGGTGATGGATCTCTTCTGGCAGGTTACATTTACCCTGTGGCAGTTTTGCCTTGTTTACCCGTGTGGGGTAAATAACTATTATACACTTAAAAATTCACATTCTGTAAGACTTGACTCAATTCAAAACCTAACTCAATTCAGTTCTCTCAATTCAGAAATATCTCAAACATATATTCCTATGTAGTCACTGACAACCCATATTCCCGGCACTTGGACCACTCGGCTTCTTTCGGTCCAATGATCCATCTCCTCTGAAAGTCAATGGGGCAGAATGTCTTCCAGTGTATCACAGAGGAATTTCTAGTGGTCCTCCATCTCTTCCCAAGAGGAACCCTGCCCATAAGTAGCCTCAGAGAGGGAGGAGAAGTTCTACATCTCTGCTAAGAGTAACCCTAACCAGAGGTAGCCTCAGAGAGGGAGGAGAAGTTCTACATCTCTCCTAAGAGGAACCCTACCCAGAAGTAGCCTCAGAGAGGGAGGAGAAGTTCTACATCTCTGCTAAGAGTGAACCCCGAGGTAGCCTCAGAGAGGAGGAGAAGTTCTATCTCTCATCTAAGGAACCCTACCCAGAAGTAGCCTCAGAGATGGAGAGAGAGTTCTACATCTCCCTAAGAGGAACCCTACCCCAGAAGTAGCCTCAGAGAGGGAGGAAAGTTCTACATCTCTCAAGAGGAAACACCCGAAGTAGCCTCAGAGAGGGAAGGAGAAGTTCTAACATCTCACCTAAGAGGAACCCTACCCAGAAGTAGCCTCAGAGAGGGAGGAGAAGTTCTACATCTCATCTAAGAGGAACCCTACCCAGAAGTCAGCCTCAGAGAGGGAGAGAAGTTCTACTCTCAACCTAGAGGAACCCTACCCAGAATAGCCTCAGAGAGGGAGGAGAAGTTCTACATCTCAACCTAGAGGAACACTACCCAGAAGTAGCCTCAGATAGGAGAAGTTCTACATCTCACCTAAGAGGAACCTCTACCCAGAAGTAGCTCAGAGAGTGGAGAAGTTCTACATCTCCTAAGAGGAACCCTACCCGAAGTACCTCAGAGAGGGAGGAGAAGTTCTACATCTCTGCTAAGAGGACCCTACCAGAAGTAGCCTCAGAGAGGGGGAGAAGTTCTACATCTCAACCTAAGAGGAACCCTACCCAGATAGCATAGGGGAGGAGAAGTTCTACATCTCCTAAGGAACCTCCCAGAAGTAGCCTCAGAGAGGAGGAGAAGTTCTACATCTCATCTAAGAGGAACCCTACCCAGAAGTAGCCTCAAGAGGAAGAGAGTTCTACATCCTCAACCTAAGAGGAACCCTACCCAGAAGTAGCCTCAAGAGGGAGGAGAAGTTCTACATCTCTCCTAAGAGGAACCCCTACCAGAAGTAGCCTCAAGAGGGTGGAGAAGTTCTCATCTTCTCCTAAGAGGACCTACCCTACCCTGAAGTAGCCTCAGAGGGGAGCAAGTTCAATCCTGCTAAAGGAACCCTACCCAAAGTAGCCTCAAGGGAGGAGAAGTCTACTCTCAACCTAAGAGGAACCCTACCCAGAAGTAGCCTCCTAGAGGGAGGAGAAGTTCTACATCTCAACCTAGGAGGAACCCTACCTAACAAAGTAGCCTCAGAGAGGGAGGAGAATTCTACAATCTCAACCTAAGAGGAACCCTACCCAGAAGTGCCTCAGAGAGGATGATCTACATAATTCTACATCTCTGCTAAGAGGAACCCTACCCAGAAGTAGCCTCAGAGAGGGAGGAGAAGTTCTATATCTCAATCTAAGAGGAACCCTACCCATAAGTAGCCTCAGAGAGGGAAGAGAAGTTCTACATCTCAACCTAAGAGGAACCCTACCCAGAAGTAGCCTCAGAGAGGGAGGAGAAGTTCTACATCTCTTCCCAAGAGGAACCCAGAAGTAGCCTCAGAGAGGAAGGAGAAGTTCTACATCTCAACCTAAGAGGAACCCTACCCAGAAGTAGCCCAAGAGGAGGAGAAGTTCTACATCTCAACCTAAGAGGAACCCTACCCAGAAGTAGCCTCAGAGAGGGAGGAGAAGTTCTACATCTCAACCTAAGAGGAACCCTACCCAGAAGTAGCCTCAGAGAGGGAGGAGAAGTTCTACATCTCAACCCTAGAGGAACACTACCCAGAAGTAGCCTCAGAAGGAGAAGTTCTACACCACCTAAGAGGAACCCTACCCAGAAGTAGCCTCAGAGAGGGAGGAGAAGTTCTACATCTCAACCTAAGAGGAACCCTACCCAGAAGTAGCCTCAGAGAGGGAGGAGAAGTTCTACATCTCTGCTAAGAGGAACCCTACCCAGAAGTAGCCTCAGAGAGGGTGGAGAAGTTCTACATCTCAACCTAAGAGGAACCCTACCCAGAAGTAGCACAAGAGGGAGGAGAAGTTCTACATCTCCTAAGGAACCCTCCCAGAAGTAGCCTCAGAGAGGGAGGAAAGTTCTACATCTCTGCTAAGAGGAACCCTACCCAGAAGTAGCCTCAAGAGGAAGAGAGTTCTACATCTCAACCTAAGAGGAACCCTACCAGAAGTAGCCTCAGAGAGGGAGGAGAAGTTCTACATCTCTCTAAGAGGAACCCCTACCAGAAGTAGCCTCAGAGAGGGTGGAGAAGTTCTCATTTCTTCTCCTAAGAGGAGACCCTACCCAGAAGTAGCCCTCAGAGGGAGAGAAGTTCAAATCCTCTAAGAGGAACCCTACCAAAGTAGCCTCAAGAGGAGGAGAAGTTCTACATCCAACCTAAGAGGAACCCTACCCAGAAGTAGCCTCAGAGGGAGGAGAAGTTCTACATCTCAACCTAAGAGGAACCCTACCCAGAAGTAGCCTCAGAGAGGGAGGAGAAGTTCTACATCTCAACCTAAGAGGAACCCTACCCAGAAGTAGCCTCAGAGAGGGAGGAGAAGTTCTACATCTCAACCTAAGAGGAACCCTACCCAGAAGTAGCCTCAGAGAGGGAGGAGAAGTTCTACATCTCAACCTAAGAGGAACCCTACCCAGAAGTAGCCTCAGAGAGGGAGGAGAAGTTCTACATCTCTGCTAGAGGAACCCTAAGGAACCCTACCCAGAAGAGCCTCAAGAGGGAGGAGAAGTTCTACATCTCATCCCTAAGAGGAACCCTACCCAGAAGTAGCCTCAGAGAGGGAGGAGAAGTTCTACATCTCTGCTAAGAGGAACCCTACCCAGAAGTAGCCTCAGAGAGGGAGGAGAAGTTCTACATCTCAACCTAAGAGGAACCCTACCCAGAAGTAGCCTCAGAGAGGGGGGAGCAATGTTAAATATACTGGTGACCAAACCCATTACAGTGCTGAAAAGTATCTGAAATTTTAAATTTGCAAGATTTTCCAGCTAAAGATTTGAGAGGTTTGTAATTTTTATCATCGGTCACTTCAACTGTGAAAGATTCTAAAATATAATCCACACATTTTATAACATAAAATAAGTATTTTAACACCTACCAAGAATTCTGACCTGTCAAGTTTTCCATACGAAACTCCTCCTACTCTGCACTCATTACACATAGCTCCTCCTACTCTACATTCATTACATGTAGCTCCTACTCTGCGCTCATTGGATTAATTGCACCTGTTTGAACTTGTTACCTGTATAAAATACATCTGCACACTCAATCACACTCCAACCTCTCCACCATGGACAACACCAAAGAGCTGTATGAGGACACCAGGGAGCTACACGAGGCTTGGATGGGCTAAAGGACAATAGGCAGCAGCTTGATTAGAAGTAAACAACTGTTGGCGCAATTATCCGAAACTGGAAGAAACACAAGATGACTGTCAGTCTCCCTTGGTTAGATCTCACCTCGTGGGGTGAGGATGATTCTGAGAAAGGTTATGAATCAGTCAATGACCTGAAGCAAGCAGGGAGCACAGTCTCACAGATTACCGTTAGTACACTATTACAGATTATAATAGTGCAGGGCACACAAGGTCCACCTTCTCACACCAGCACATGTCTGAGCCAGTTCAAGTTCAACAAAGAGCGTCTGGATGATCCTGGAGGCATCGAAAAAGGTCATGTGGTCAGATGAGACCAAAATAGAACTTTCTGGTATCAACTCCAACTCTATGTTTGGAGCAGAAGGAAGATGAGTACAAACCCAAGAACACAATCTCAACTGTGAAGCATTGTGGAGGAAACATCATACTTTGGTAGCTTTTTTGTATAAGGGACAAGACAACGGTATTGAATGAAGGATGGATGGGACCATGTATCACGAGATTGTGGACAACAACCTGCTTCCCTTGGTAAGAGTAATGGAGTCTCCGCCTGGGACATAACAACATCTTTAAGCTTTAGGCTTTATCCCTAGCTGTACTGACTGGAAGGGCACATGAGAAGAAGACACGTTCATGTTCATAATGGCAGAACCCATGTGGCCCTCACGTTCAAATTGTCTTCAATAAAAAGGGGATAAAAGGTCCCCAAAGCAAACCTCAAAATGAGTTCTACGTTTTGGTGCTGTGTAGGACTAGTGTTATATTTTCCAGCTTATGTTGAGTTATGTAACCTAGTTACTGGTATAGGGTATGCAGCTACCAGTACATATATACAAGACACATATCACCCCACAGATCTGAATACTATAGGAAATGTCAGCCTTGTATAAGTGATATAGGTAAGAGGTGATGAGTGACTCCAGAATGTTGTACAAGTCGCATTTTTGAGAATCCCAAGTCACGGGACAGGGTAGACATCATTAGGCTGAAGACCAGCAGAAAGTGTAAACCAGCAGATATGAGAGACTTATCGCTGTACAGATCTACATTATGTGTCAGTCATGAGTTATGTAACAATCACACATGAAGAATACTGGCACTACCAGCAGATCCGCACCTCACCATTACCATATCGTACTGGTATGAAGGTTAGACAAGTGGCCAAAGACTACAATTATGTATCAAATAGTAAATTACTCATTAAAACTGCGGCTGAAAAATACTTTGGGGAAATGTTGGACAATATATTTAGCTTCAGTGTCCAGAGCCAGGCAGCTGCCAAGGCACATACAATGTAAAGATAGCATCAGACTGGCCACCAGAGCACCAATGTTGGAGGTACAGTAGAAGACTACTTTTGGAGGTACAGCAGAAGACTACTTTTGGAGGCTACTACGGTCTATGACCTAGGAATTGATGAAGGCTGATATTTTTTGATCTGGTGGGCACAAGGACCCCCAGTGCAGCACTGTAGATGATAAGGACATTGCTTTGCCCTGGTCATCACTGGTCAGACCACACACAGAATATTATGGGCACCAGTGTATGGGATGGACATAGCTGAACTAAAGCAGGTTCAAAGTCTTAAGGGAATGGGGGCATCACAGAACAAGGACAGAATATCAAATTTAGGGTTTCACCAATGTAATACATATTTTTTACGGTAAGAGAAGTGACCTCAGGATGTGATGGATCATCTGTCCATGTTCAGGAGAGGCCTGGATCACATGCATTGGACTTTTGGTCACTTGGCATCTGCCTTCCTTTTTATCAACACTATTATATTCTAAGTTGCATTTCATGGATCTGTGTTTCTATTTAACTTTATATACTATGAGACCTCCTAGATCCAATGGTCTACAATACACCCTACCAATGCACCTGGGAAGGTCAATCTAAATCACTACCCTGCTTTGAGATTTCGGCTTTCAAATCATTGGAGCCTCTTTTACTCTTCAAAAGAAAGCCTGCATGGCTGCCATATATCTAATTTACTGGATAGGATTAGTGAAAGGTCATCAGATTACCCTCATTTTAGTGAAGGAAAGTAGTGCTTACAGTATCCATATTCATACTAATTTCCTTGGGTGTTACTAGAAAATGTAAGGTTTGGTGCAACTAGAGAAGCTTTCTGGACAGGGAATGTGGGTGGTGGAGGTCCATGATAGTAGATGTTCTTGTACATGTTCTCCTTTCCAGAAACTGATGGTGACCAAGTACATTGTGGTCATCTCTGCTGGAGACCACATATCAATGGGACAGATGTGCTAGACAAAAGAAGACTTGGTGACCTGAGGACTAGACGCCACATCACATCATGACTTGTAGATGGCCAAAAGTATTAAAGAATATTGGTGGCCTGATAATATATTTTCTTCATTGTAGACAAAGTCAGTCCGGGCTTAAATGTTATCTGAACACATAGGGGGAGATCCATTATGCCTTCTCTGCCACTTTCCACCTCTGGCCAGCCAGTTTCCTGGCTATTCCGACCAGCATGCCACGTTGGGGTCATCAGGGTCATGAAGGTAAAACCAGCAGAGACAATGGCAGAAACATGTCCGAACAGCCGGTGTTTGTGCCCCATCTATTGAGTGGATCTTATGTCAACGAGTCAGAACAGAGTTTCGAGTTGTCCATGTACCGAGTTGTCCATGTTCTTGTACCGATGTCCATTCATCCAAACGTCATTATACATGGAACGTTTTTGTTGCATTACAATACAAGTATTTCAGGACCTCTGCTTATTAGCAGTCATTGGGGATGTGGAAATGTGGATACTGACCTGCTTCACTGTTCACTAGAGTGCAGTGATTATTAGGAGGTTGGGAGGACATACCGCCCTCACCTACATCAAGGTTCTGCTCCTCTATAGTAATTAGTGCTTGTCGCAGACATTTTGTTCATTCTTACATGCAGTAAAATCCAGTTTACATCAGTTTGTGTACCTGAGGTAGAGGATTCTTAGAAGGGCGGACAAGAGATGCCTCTAAAGAGCATCTATGGCTGTCCTGTATTGTCCTAAAGATTACGCGTTAAACAAATACTTTGAACTTATTGGGGCACATTTACTTACCCAGTCCCATTGCGTCTGCCGATCCGGAATGTCCTACGAGGATTCCGGTCTGCCACGATTCACTAAAATCGTGCATGCAATTTCCTGAATGTGTCGCTTCCCCGCTGAGGTCCGCCGGAGTTCACCTTCTCATGTGAGTGCTGATCTTGCGACACAATTTGAATTGTAAATTCTGGTTTGTCCGAATCAGTCGGGTTGTCTGACGGCCACGTCCCCCGATTTATGTCGCATGCAAGCCGGTGCCGATGCACCACAATCTGATCGTGTGTGCCAAAAACCCTGGGGCAATTCAGGGTAAATCGGAAATATTCAGGAAACCCGATGGAAATGCGTCCGATGGACCCTTAGTTAATGTGCCCCATTATATTGCCTTCAGAGCAGCGCTCTACAATCTTATGTGTTTTAACTCTTTCAAAACTACGACTCCCTGTTTGGCAAAAGGGAATGATACATAAGGAGGGCAGTAACATTATACACCCGGGAGAGATGAATGGGGTCAGGGATGAGCTAGCCCACCAGGGTAACAGGGCACCCCGCATTTGGCTTTGATACAATAATGAACCCCTTATTATACAACAGAAGGCTGAAGCTGACGATGGAGCAAACTCTTTCCACTTGGGTCTATTTCTAATGCCATGGATCACAAATAATGGATTAGATATATTGAAGATACTGCACATCCTGTGACATCACTACAAAGATTGCAATGGTCTTCACATATTCTGCAAAACTCTTCTACGAGCTAAGACCCATGAAGACAAGAAAAGTAAAGCCATCGCTGAGCCAATGATCATCTAGAAGAAAAATAGTGAATCTAAAAACAACATACAATGCCTAAATAATACTGATACACATACAGTACTGTATACACACACCGCTGAGCACCCACTGAGCACCCTGATGTTGATATGCTTATTTTGATCATGGATTCACCTTGTTGTCACTTGTTGTCACAGAAGCCCTGGAACTCGTATACATTTCTTGTCCAAGTAGAGTTAGAGGGAGTCTATCATGTCCACAATTCTCATAATCAGAGCAAACATTGATAGTTGTGCATTGACATGTGCAGTATTACCAATACTCTCCTGCGGGCCCATCAGTTATATATAGACCCCTCCTAATTAGACATGAGCCTGCAGATGAGCCGCTGCGTCCCCACAGACTCTGCACCACACAAGGTTAGGAGAAAGGTCTCCAGGCTGAAGATGACAATATTGTGACTACGACTGGCGGGAAGATGCGACAGGAGGGACGTCGTCTAGACCGCAATATGCTGTTATTTACTACCAGATGGAAGACACAGAAGCTTCATGATTTACTGATACACAACAGATACAATGTATCCTCCCAAATATAAACACAATCCTAATCATAATATAAACATCATCCATAGTAATGTACTGATAGCTTCCCCTCAAGGGTGCGCTCATCCACAATACAGTATATATAGTGGTGCACTCATCCGCCGTATAAGCCGTATTATACAGTATATATATCGGTGGATTGTGTACATACATGACATTACTTATCCTGTACTGATCCTGAGTTACATCCTGTATTATACTCCAGAGCTGCACTCACTATTCTGCTGCTGGTGCAGTCACTGTGTACATACATGACATTACTTATCCTGTACTGATCCTGAGTTACATCCTGTATTATACACCAGAGCTGCACTCACTATTCTGCTGCTGGTGCAGTCACTGTGTACATACATGACATTACTTATCCTGTACTGATCCTGAGTTACATCATGTATTATTCCCCAGAGCTGCACTCCCTATTCTGCTGCTGGTGCAGCCAGTGTGTACATACATGGCATTAATTATCCTGAGATCTGAGTTTACATCCTGTATTATACCCCAGAGCTGCACTCCTACTTCTGCTGCTTGGTGCAGTCACTGTGTATGTACAGTCAAGTTGTCATGGCTGTTTCTTAATAAAAAAATTGCTATGATATAAGGAGTTTTATCCCCAGTAGTGATGTGGTTAGGTCTCAGGACAGAAGGAACTGTGTGAGGATAATGCTGTCCTCAAAGCGAAGGTCCTGAAATGAGTACACCCAGAGCACAAAGTGCAAGGAAAAATGATACTACCACTGTTAAAAGCACTAATATTAGATACAATTTTTTGTTGTTTTAAACTGGGTGGAAAACTTTAATAAAGCAACTGAGACTATAAGGTCCGGATGCAACCTTACCCTCTGCGACCCTCAAAGTACACTAGGGATTCTGTAGCCCGGACACGGGGTGAGGGTGATTTAATACAGTTTAATTATACACTAGGGGGCAGTATTATAGTAGTTATATTCTTGTACCATAGGGGGCAGTATTATAGTAGTTATATTCCTGTACAGAGGGGGGCGTAGTATTATAGTAGTTATATTGTACATAGGGGGCAGTATTATGTAGTTTATATTCTGTATACATAGGGGGCAGCAGTATTATAGTAGTTATATTCTTATACATAGGGGGCAGTATTTATAGTGAGTTATATTCTGTACATAGGGGCAGTATTATATGTTATATTCTTGTACATAGGAGGGCAGTTTATAGTAGTTATATTACTTGTCATAGGGGCGGTATTATAGTAGTTATATTCTTGTACATCGGGGGCGTGAGTATAGTAGTTATATCTTGACATAGGGGGCGAGTTCTATAGTAGTTATATTCTTGTACATAGGGGGGCAGTATTACTAGTTAGTTATATCCTGTCCATAGGGGGCAGTATTATGTAGTATATTCCTGTACATAGGGGGCAGTATTATAGTAGTATATTCTGTACATAGGGGGCAGTATATAGTAGTTATATTGTTGTACTAGGGGCAGTATTATAGTAGTTTATTTGTCCATAGGGGGCAGTATTATAGTAGTTTATTCCTGTACATAGGGGGCAGAATTAGTAGTTATATTCTGTACAGGGGGCAGATAGTATATAGTATATCTTCATTGTTACAATAGGGGGGCAGTATTATAGTAGTTATATTGTTGTACATAGGGGGCAGTTATATAGTAGTTATATTCTATACATAGGGGGACAGTATAGTAGTTTATCCTATAATAGGGGACAGTATTATAGTAGTTATATTCCTGTACATAGGGCAGTATTATAGTAGTTATTCTTGTACTAGGGGGCAGTATTATAGAGTGTTATATTTTGTACATAGGGGGCAGTATTATAGTAGTTATATTTGTACATGGGGGCCAGTATTATAGAGTTATATTGCAATGTAATACGGGGCAGTATTATAGTAGTTATATTATGTACATAGGGGGCAGTTATTATAGTAGTTATATTCTGTTACATAGGGGGCAGTATTATAGGAGTTATATTCTGTTACATAGGGGACAGTATTATAGTAGTATATATCTTGTACATAGAGGCCGTATTATAGTAGTTATATTCTTGTACATAGGGGCACAGTATATTTATGTAGTTAATCTTGTAATTAGGGGCAGTATTATAGTAGTTATTTAGTGTACATAGGGGGCAGTATTATAGTAGTTATATCTGTACATAGGGGGCAGTATTATAGTTAGTATATTTCTGTACATAGGGGCAGTAGTATAGTAGTATATTCCTGTACATAGGGGGCGGTATTATAGTAGTTACTATTCTTGTACATAGGGGGCAGTATTATGTAGTTATATTTTGTACACAGGGGGCCAGGATTTAGTAGTTATATTCTTGTACATAGGGGCAGTATGTATAGTCAGTTAATTTCTGTACACAGGGGGCAGTATTTGTAGTAGTTATATTCTATGTAAATAGGAGGAGGATTATGGTAGTTATATTCTTGTACCTAGGGGCAGTATTATAGTAGTTATATTCTGTACATAGGGGCCGCATGTATAGTAGTTATATTCCTGTACTATGGGGAGTATTATAGTAGTTATATTCTGTACTAGGGGGGCAGTAGATTATAGTAGTTAATCTCTGTACATAGGGACAGTATTATAGTTTATTCTGACATAGGGGGCAGTATTATAGTAGTTATATTCTGTCATAGGGGGCAGTATTATAGTAGTATATTCTTTAATAGGGTGCAGTTTAGTGATTCCTGTCCATAGGGGGCAGTATTATAGTAGTTATATTCTGTACATAGGGGGCAGTATTATAGAGTTATATTCCTGTACATAGGGGGCAGTATTATAGTAGTTATTCTTGTACATAGGAGGCAGTTATTATAGTAGGTTATTTCTGTACATAGGGGGCAGTATTAGTATTATAATAGTATTATTCCGTACATAGGGGGCAGGATTATAGAGTATATTCTTGTACATAGGGGCAGGTATTATAGTAGTTATATTTTGTACATAGGGGTATATTATAGTTTAGTATATCTTTTGTACTTATGGGACAGATATCGTAGTTATATTCCTGTACATAGGGGCGTATTATAGTAGTTATATTCTTGTACATAGGGGACAGTGTATTAGATAGATTGATATATCTTGTACATAGGGGGGCAGTATTAGTAGTTATATTCCTGTACCTAGGGCAGGGGGTATTATAGTATATTATTCTGTACATGGGTCAGTATATAGGAGTATATTTCTGTACATAGGGGGCAGTATTATCGTAGTTTATTCTTGTACATAGGGCAGGAGTTATTAGTAGTCGTATGATATTGTACATAGGAGGCAGTATTATAGTAGTTATATCTTGTACATAGGGGGCAGTATTATAGTGTTATATTGCTGTACAAAGGGGGCAGTATTATAGAGTTTTATTCGTACATAGGGGGAGTATTATAGAGTATATTATTTAAATGGAGGCAGTACTTTAGAGTTTATTTGTACATAGGGGCAGTAGCGATTATATGTTATATTCCTGTACAAGGGGGCAGTATTATAGAGTATTTTGTACATAGGGGGCCGTAGGCAGTATTATAGCAGTTAGCCACATTCCATAAAGTCATAAGCTGAAACAATGTCATGTTATGTTCCTTCTCTTCCACACTTCCTCAATATCAGGTTGATTTGTCTATTAATAATTCATTTCATTCTTTATACCCAAGGCTGTCTCGGAATATGAGCTTGAAGACCTTGTATCCTATCTCTGGTGTCTGGGTGCACTGGGTCCTCTGGTGCCGGTTTCTCTATAGATGTCTGTATTTATCCTGCTGATAGGTACTGTCTGTCTCCTGGCATTGCAAGGGGCGGGGCACGGCTGGCTATGTGTTATTGATCACAGTCCGCTTGGGCCGGCCATGCGCTATAGGAAAATTACAGTACAGGTCTGGAGGGCGGTGGGAGAAGGCTCCTCAAAAAGTTATTTTTGCTCCCTGTAGAAATGCTCTACTTTTTTAAACTTTTTGCCAATCTAAATCCACATATATAATTAGGAAGCTTTGTATACTATTTCAGACTTCCCCAAAGTAGTGACCCTTGTGACTCCCCAGGATTAACCGATCCATCACAAAAAATCGGCTTCAGATATAATATAATCTCTTATTTTGATATTATGGGTTAAGAACAATAGAACTGTGACAGGGTGCGGGGCCACCCGCCTCATAGATAATATTCCCGCGCTCTTCCTGTTTTTATATTTTAGTGTGCAAGATCAGCAAGACTTGTGAGCGCAAAACACGTGCCACACGCCAATAGTCCTGGGTCTCAGAATTATCATACAGACCTTGACAAATACTGATAGATGGAAGATTCTGTGTCATCTGCCATTCTAGCAGAAGAAAGGGCAGTATTATAGTAGTATATATTGTACATGGGGGGCAGTGATTATAGTAGTTATTTCTTGTACATAGAGGGCAGTAGTATAGTAGTTATATTCTTGTACATAGGGGGCCAGTATTTAGTAGTTAATCCTTGTACATAGGGGGCAGTATTATAGTAGTTATATTCTTGTACATAGGGGCAGTATAGAAGTTATATTCTGTGTACATAGGGGGCAGTATTATAGTAGTTATATCTTGTACATAGGGGGCAGTATATAGCAGTTTATTCCTGTACATATGGGGCAGTATTATAGTCGTTATATTCTTGTACAAGGGGGCAGTATTATAGTAGTATTATTCTTGTACATAGGGGCAGTAGTTATAGTAGTTATATTCTTGTACATAGGGGGCAGTATTATAGTAGTTATATCTTGTACATAGGGGGCAGGATATAGCAGTTAATTCCTGTACATATGGGGCAGTATTATAGTAGTTATATTCTTGTACAAGGGGGCAGTTATTAGTATTATAGTAGTATATTCTTGTACATAGGGGGCAGATTCTAGTTATATCCTGTCATGGGGCTAGTATTATAGTATTATATTCTGTACATAGGGGCAGTAATAGTAGTTATATTCCTTGTACATAGGGGGCAGTATTATAAGCGATATTTTGTACATAGGGGCAGTATTATATAGTTATATTCTTGTAACATAGGGGGGCAGTATTATAGTAGTTATATTCTTGTAAAGGGGGCAGTATTATAGTAGTTATATTGCTTGTACTAGGGGGAATATTATAGTAGTTATATTCGGTACATAGGGGGCAGTATTTAGTAGTTTATTCTTGTCCATAGGGGCAGTATTATAGTAGTTATATCTTGTACATAGGGGGCAGTATTATAGTGTTATATTTTGTACATTAGGGAGCAGTATTATAGTAGTTATAGTCGTACATAGGGAGGCAGTATTTATAGTAGTTATATTTGTGTAAGGGGGCAGTTATGATATATAATTCTTGTACATAGGGGACAGTATTATTAGTAGTTATATTCTTGTACATAGGGGGCAGTATTATAGTAGTTATATTCTTGTACATAGGGGGGCAGTCATTATAGTAGTTTATTCCTGTACATAGGGGCAGTATTATAGTATGTATTCTTGTACACAGGGGGCAGTATTATAGTAGTTATATTCTTGGAATAGGGGCAGTATATAGTAGTTATATTCTTGTACATAGGGAGCAGTATTATAGTAGTTATATCCTGTACATAGGGAGCAGTATTATAGTAGTTAATTTTGTACATAGGGGGGCAGTATTAAATAGTTATATTTTGTACATAGGGGCAGTATTATAGTAGTTTATATTCTTGTACATAGGGGCAGTATTATCTAGTTATATTTATGTACATAGGGGCGGGCAGTATTATAGGTAGTTATATTCTGTACATAGGGGGCAGTATTATAGTAGTATATTCTTGTAATAGGGCAGTATTATGTAGTTATTCTGTACATAGGGGGCAGATTATAGTAGTGTATATTTTTGTACATAGGGGGAAGTATTATAGCATTATTCTGTACATAGGGGAGTATTGACAGTTATATTGTTGTACATAGGGGCAGTATTTATAGTAAGTCCTGAAGGGCAGTATTTATAGTAGTTATTCGTTGTACATAGGGGGCAGATTATAGTAGTTATATCTTGTACATAGGGGGCAGTATTATAGTAGTATATTCTGTGACATAGGGGCAGTATTATAGTAGTTATATTGTACATAGTGGGCAGTATTATAGTAGATATCTTGTACATAGGGGGCAGTAATTTCGTAGCTTATATTCTTGTACATAGGAGGGCAGTATTATAGTAAGTTCTATTCGTACATAGGGGGCAGTATATTAAGTAGTTATATCCTGTACATAGGGGCAGTATTATAGTAGTTATATTCTTGTACATAGGGGGGCAGTATTATAGTAGTATATTCATTTGTACATAGGGGGCAGTAATATAGTAGTTATATTTGTACTAGGGGCAGTATTATAGTAGTTATATCTTGTACATAGGGGCAGTATTATAGTAGTTATATTCTGTACATAGGGGCAGTATTATAGTAGTTATATTTTGTACATAGGGGCAGCAGTATTATAGTAGTTATTCTTGTACATAGGGGCGAGTATTATAGTAGTTAATTATTGACTAGGGGCAGTATTATAGTAGTTATATTCTTGTACATAGGGGGCAGTATTTAGTAGTTTATCTTTACACTAGGGGGCAGTATTATAGTAGTTATATCTTGTACATAGAGGGCAGTATTATAGTAGTTATAGTCTTGTACATAGGGGGCAGTATTATAGTAGTTAATTCTTGTACATAGGGGCAGTATTATAGTAGTTATATTCTTGTACATAGAGGGCAGTATTATGTAGTATAGTCTTGTACATAGGGGGCAGTATTATAGTAGTTATAGTCTTGTACATAGGGGGCAGTATTATAGTAGTTATATTCTTGTACATAGGGGGCAGTATTATAGTAGTTATATATTGTAGCACTTATTTTTCTGCATATGGGGAAGTGGACGCTTTCTGTTCCTGCTCTAGGGAGGGAGTTGGGAATAAATATTTTTTTGCTTTATAGATTGTATGAAATATCTGTTTAGTTTGTTGTTGTTTTTTAACATTTATGATCTTTTTTAGATGTTTTTTTCTAGACTTTGTTTCCGGCATTGTTGTGTCTATACCAGACAATCTTATCCCTATTATTTGCATTCTCCAGTCTATTTAATGTCACTGGCTGTAATCTTTTACTTGATACTTCAGTTATGTGTATCTGTCATATTTGTGTTGTACATTTGTCTCCTCACCACTGACAATTTCTTCCTTTTTCTGCAGTAACCACTTCCTATTTTTAAAATAGAAATTTCTTTGTTTCTGAAAACTGTGAGCATCTGCAGAATATCTATATCTACCATAATATCCACCATATCCAAGCATACAACAATGATACATTACCTGGACAAAGCTAACTTGTTTTTTGCCGTTTAAATCATCATACAGACGGTCTTCTACTTAAGAACACTCGACTTACAGACGACCCCTAGTTACAGACCTCTGGATGTTGGTAATTACTGTACTTTAGTCCTAGGCTACAATAATCAGCTGTAACAGTTATCACAGGTGTCTGTAATGAAGCTTTAGTGTTAATCCTGATTCTTATGACAACCCAACATTTTTAAAATCCAATTGTCCAAGAGACATTGGGGTTACAATGATAAAATATACAGTTCCGACTTACATACAAATTCAACTTAAGAACAAACCTACCGAACCAATCTTTTACGTAACCTTGGGACTGCCTGTCTTTGTCTGGATATAACACAAGTGTTGTTCCTTTATAAAGACACGTGCAGAAAATATTCAACAGCCCATAAGGCAACATGTAATGGTTTATAAGCCATTCTTGTGGTGACAGGTTCCCTTTAAATAGCTTCCCCCTCTCACCACCCTATCATATTGTGACTTCTCATTTCCCCCTCATATTGTGGCCCCTCATACTCCATTATATTGTGGTCTGTCACTTCTTCTCATATTAGTCCAATCTTCATCTATCCCTCATATTGTGGCCCCTCATACCCATTATAATGTGGTCTCTCACCTCCCCTCAATTAGTCCTTTCTTCCCTTCATATTGTGGCCCTCATCTCCCCTCATATTATGTCCTCTCATCTCAATTGATTGTGGCCCCTCATACCCCCTTATATTGTGGTCTGTCACCCTCATATTGTATCCACTTCTCATCTCCCCCTCATATTGTGGCTCCTCATGCCCCATTATATTGTGGTCTCTCACCTCCCCTCATATTATGTCCCCTTCTCATCTCCCCCTCATTTTGTGGCCCCTCATACCCCCTTATATTGTGGCCCCTCATCTCCCCCTCATATTGTGGCTTCTCTCATCTCCACCTCATATTGTGTCCTCGATCTCCCTCATATGTGGCCTCGCATCTCTCCTCATATTGTGTCCTTCATCCTCTCCTCATATGTGGGCTTCTCTCATCTCCACCTCATATTGTGTCCTCTATCTCCCCTCATATTGTGGCCTCTCATCTCCCCATCATTATTGTGCCTCTCATTCCCCCTATATTGTGGCCCCTCATCTCCCCCTCATATTGTGGTCTCTCACCTCCCCTTATATTATGTCCCCTTCTCATCTCCCCCTCATATTGTGGCCCCTCATACCCCCTTATATTATGTCCCCTTCTCATCTCCCCCTCATATTGTGGCCCCTCATATCCCCTTATATCATGGCCCCTCATCTCCCCTCATTTTTTGGTTCCACTCATTCCTTGTTTTAAATTAATTTTTAAAAAATTAAACACCAGATCCTCACCTGTCCCCATTCCACAGCCCCGTGACATCATCACCCTGCGCCTTTCTTTTTATATTATGTTTGTAAACTTCTGGTTTCATCTGTAAATGGAAGGATCGGGCACAGGCTAATGACCCACATTCACGGTCATTTTTTTCACACACAATGGCGCATGTAAGTCCCACCTTGACAGAAGCATCAAAAATCGGTCAAATTTGTGCGTCTACAAAGAGCCATCAATCTGGAAGACCAATGACCTCAAAGAACTGACACGACCATTTGGACCGGCACAAAGTAGCTCCAAGAACCTGATGTTTGGAATACACCTTGAAACTAACTTCTATATTTTTCCACTACTTCGCTTTCCAATAGAAATAGGATCCATCGTGATAAAACATGGGATGTCCTCAGTTTCCGCAGCTCGAGAAGACGCCTCCATGTGTCATCATCTCCAGCTCTTCATGTTCCATTGTGCCCCTTGCCCCGGATGAGGGCTCATAACATGGTGTAATTATCTCTGTATGTCCTCAGACTACAAGAATCTGATTAGCTGTAAATCTTTACAAGCGTCCATGAAACATCCGTAAAAAAAAAAAAGACGCACAATGGTGCACGGCCAGGAGACTGGACAAGGGTTTCCATGGGAACACAAGAGTATTGCTTTTAATAGGTAAAATATACAGAGGAGACCTGAATGTGCAAAAATCCCTCACATGTCAAGATGTTCCTCTGCGAATGGCTCCGAGATGTCTCATCTTTTTGTATTTACTGAAAGGCGGTGATGTCACTATTTTTCTATTATGTTCTCCTCCGGAATGAAATGTTGTATTATGAAACAAATATCCCGAGCCCGGAGGTGAAGCTATAGGGTCAACGTAGTTTTGATCTTTGGGCCAACAGTTTAATCAACTTTTTTAGGTTGTGTTTACGCACTGTAAACACTTTGGTGCTGTACCAAACACAGTTTTGGGATTGGGTGGGTCCATAGGTGGAATTTACAAGCTCTCTGGACCTGATACTGATTGGGACCCAGTATAATTACACACTTGATGGGGCTCATTTACTAAGGGTCCGAAACGCCGCACTTTCGTCAGGTTTCCACAAATTTATTCCGATTTGCGCCGAATTGCCCCAGGATTTTTGGTGCACGCAATCGGATTTTGGTGCATCAGCGCCAGCTTTCACGTGACAGGAATCGGGGGCATCGGTTGTCCGACGGATTCGGAAAAAACGCAAAATTTAAAAAAGAATTTGTGTCGCAAGATCAGCACTTACATTCACCAGGAAGAAGAAGGTGAACTCCGGCGGACCTCAGCGCAGCAGCGACACCTGGTGGATATCGGGCGCACGGACCTTAATGAATCCTGGCAGACCCAAATCCTCGTCGGAGAACGCGCCGCTGGATCGCAACTGGATCGAGTAAGTAAATGTGCCCCGGTGTGTCTGGTTAGTTGCTGGCTTGATGGATAGACCAGGACAGGGCGGCTTTTCAATGACCCATCTTTCACTCTTTTTGTTCTCTCATGGGGCGAGCCACCCTTTTGGATCTGGTTGTCACTTTTGCTAGAACCTCCTGACCTGGCATGTTACTTATTAGGTTCCTTCTGGCCCGTGACTGGCCACTTGGCCAAGACTTTTTTGTGATGGGTACTCATCACCTCACCTTACGATTATAGTTTTTTTTGTCTCTCAGTTGCTGGGGAAGCTAGCTGTTCTCCTTCTCCTCTTTTTGGGTTTACACTGCTACCGTTTCTCCCTCTGGCTTGGCAAATCCCAATTTTCTGTGGCCCCCTGCTAGGTAAGTGAAGGTGTTAAAGGTCTATGAAGATATAAAATTGATATCATATGGCAATAAATAACATTATAAAATAACAACAACTACTTGTGACGACCCACAACAGACAAGCTTATACTGTTTTACAATGCTATACATCGGTGGCCCAAAGAAGTTTCAAAAAGTTTGGCCACTTGCCTTCACTGCCTTATTAATAATGCTTGAATGTTCATAAAGTGATTCGGCAATCCTGTTACTTCACTGTTGAATCCACTTGCATAACTGTTGTGTGCAGACTCTCCCTGCTTCTTTGTTTACATGCGTGAGCAATGATGAATAGGAGGAGCTGCAGCAGTGAGATGGACAGTGAGAGAGAGAGAGACACGGTGGGTGACGCTATGAGGATGGGCTGGAACAGAGAGGAAGTTGTGTATACATGCAGAGGGCAGCATACTGAGAACAGAGAAAGGCTAAAGCTCTCAAAGGAGGCAAAGACACAGGTACATATACATGCAGAGACATGTCTAATGGAAGAGACTTATTGAAAAGTGGCCAATCCCTTTAACTACAATAATCAGACTGTGGTCAAGTGCTAGGGATTGGTGATGGGCCCAGCTTCATAATTTAGTAAATCACATCTCTACATCATCAATATCCTGTAACAGGATCGTAGTCTCAAGAATTCCAGGAGAACGGAATTTTACTGAATCAATTCACAACTTGGATGTTTTAGAAAAACTGATGACAAAACTTTAAAGGAACTTAACTCCTAATTATTAACCCAATCTTACTCCATTCTGTCTTCCAATGATTAATAAGAGAATGGATTCCCTGAGTTAAATGTCTCCATTATTAACCCTTTTCATGTCTCATGGCAATGAATTGGCTTAAGACGTTACACGCAACATTAACCAGAAGATTGATCACACGCGTGTAGTAGTGAGTTTTCCTCCAGGTAATCATTTCTTTAGTGAGAAGTCAATTATTGGCCATGAGGTCTCTGGATGAGGTTTCTATATGTGGGGCCGGGTTATTAGAAGACGCGTTACTGAGAGAAAGTCTAGAACCAATGTCACCTGGGGGAAGAAGTTTGTTGTTTAGGTCAAGGAAGTTCATAAAAAATAATTACAAACTAGTCTCAGGTGCAACTTTTGTAGAAAATTTAGAAGATGTATGAGGCTCTGTTCACACTGCATTGAAGTATGTATCAGGGAATACACCTCAGTGGGTTTGTCCATGTGGTGTGGCCCTCAGGGCAATG
The DNA here is from genome assembly GCA_019512145.1 of Engystomops pustulosus. NCBI lineage: Eukaryota > Metazoa > Chordata > Amphibia > Anura > Leptodactylidae > Engystomops > Engystomops pustulosus. The sequence continues at coordinate 8,809 of WNYA01001710.1, read as the reverse complement.
GCTGGAGATCACGTGGTCAAGGAGAACAATAGGTCAAGGCCTTGAACCCAGCATAAAGTTTAGTTTCCAAGGCCAAAGTTAAGGATAACAGAACTAAATTGAAGTTTTAGAAATTTAGAATTTAGAAATCATTGATTCCCATCCTAAAAGTAAATCGAGAACAATCTCAACTTTCGGGATTTCTGGAGGTGCCACAGCTTTTTCCTCCTTATCCTCATCCTATAGTTAATTGCAGGAGGTGTTGGGTGCCTGATCCCCTCCGATCAGTCTTTGATCACCTACCATGCTGGAGAACTTCAATTGATTTTCAATTACAATCCGTACTGTAAAATCTATAACATTATGAATTTATGAACCCGCCATCAGTGTTTGCTTTATTGCAGCTGACGGAGGTTGAGTTGAGCAGGAAGTCCTCGCTATGCACCGAGCCCCTATTCTCCCTCCCCTTTATGTACAGCTGTCCTGCAGAGCATCGCGTGAGAACTATGTGACACCAGCGCGGCCGACGCTCTCCACAAACAAGGATCAGCACACACACATGAACATACACTTGAAGAGTCAGCGGTGTTTGAGTAAGAAAACATTGCCATGTACAAGGAGGTTTATTTAAACAACGGCTAGGGAGGTTTTTCCACAAAAATCTTCCTGTTACAAGAAATGTGGAGATGTCCTGTGGATTGTGGAGGCAGATATATATTTATTGGTCATTTTTTTGCCATAGTAAACATTGGTAAAATATCAAATACAAAAATGATACCTCATTTCTTATTCATACCACCAGACCCCAATAACCGACAGGACAGGAGACACTTGTGTCATATCCCGACCCCAATCAATTCGTGATCAGTAGGTTAGTTCTCCACACCCTAGTTTAGGGTCAGTTATGGTGGATACCAGTCCAGATTCTCCCCATATAATAAAATAATGGATACAATGGGGCAGATTTACTTACCCGGTCCATTCGCGATCCAGCGGCGCGTTCTCTGCGGTGGATTCGGGTCTTCCGGGGATTCACTAAGGCAGTTCCTCCGCCGTCCACCAGATGTCGCTGCTGCGCTGTAGTTCCCCAAGGCCCGCCGGAATGCACCATCCTATACCTGGTGAAGGTAAGCGCGTGTCCCGCGACACTTTTTTTTTTTAAATGCAGCGGTTTCTCCGAATTCGTTGGGTTTTCGTTCGGCCATGCCCCTCGATTTCCGTCGCGTGCATGCCGGCGCCGATGCGCCACAATCCGATCGCGTGCTCCAAAAACCCGGGGCGATACAGGGAAAATCGTCGCAAATCTGAAATATTCGGGTAACAAGTAACACGTTTAGTAAATGACCCCCAATGTGTCTGGGTTGGTCCCTATATTTAGAGGTCCCATATGTAACCCCCGGTCTGTGTCTATGGATACAAGCTTGAGCCCATAGAAAAAACAATGGCTGCTTTTAGGTGGCCAGGAAGGATTGGATAGTCCAAAAATATCTTTACTACAGAAACATTTACCATTGTGGGTTAGATCTCCATAATCTTGTTTTCTAACATTGTAGGGTAACTATAGGTGGAGACCAGTCAAGGGTCCAGGTTCTCATAATAGATGCGGTCAATCTGGTTTAGACCCTCTATTCAGAGGTCTGATATCAACCCTTTAGGCTTTCTCTATGAGATATACACCTGTGAGCCCAATGACAAAACAGTGGCTCCTTTAAGGTCGCCTAATAGAACTGGATAATCCAAAAACATCTTCACAACAGAGACATTTTCCATTGTGGGTTAGATCTCCACACCATTGTTTGCTAACTGATGGTGGAGACCAGTCCAGGTTCTCGCAATGGATGCGGTCAATCTGGTTTGGTCCCTCTATTCTGAGGTCTCATATCAAACCCAATGTCTGTCTAAATACACCCTTGGGCCTATAGAAAAAAAACAATAGCTACTTTTAGGTGGTCTGGTAGGACTGGATAGTCCAAAAACATCTTCAGTACAAAGCTATTGAAGAACTTGTGAAGAATTTCACACCATCAAAGGATGATGGATCCAACCTCTCACTGCTCTTTTTAGTTTCCCCCTATGGCCGTTGCCACATACCCATAGGGCAGTGGTGGCGAACCTATGGCACGGGTGCCAGAGGCGGCACCCAGAGGCCTTTCTGTGGGCACCCAGGCTGTCACCCCAACAAACCAGTCAGGAATCTTCCTGCAGTTCCAAGCAACTCAAAATATGCTGCTTTAGTCATATTTTGATACTTACTTCGCTCCTTGGGACTGTAGGAGGAGGGAGAATGAATAGACAGGGCCAAATTATCTTTGGAGGACCTTCTGTTAGCCCCACAATTGTCTGTGTACAGAGGGACACTGGAAATAAGCTAAAATTTCTTCTGTGTTGATGTCCTCAGGAGGCAAATATGAAGTTGTTAAACAGGGAGCAATAAGTTACTGCTTTAATTTTTGGTTGGCACGTCGTGATAAATAAGGGGTTTTGGGTTCAGTTTGGGCACTCGGCCACTAAAAGGTTAGCCATCACTGCCATAGGGGTTAAGCCATCTGTTAGTCAATATCAATACTAGAACCTACAGCCACGTGGAGTCCACACGTTCCCATGTGAAGATAGATCCAAGGAATGAACAGAAACCACTAGGTCCACTAGGACAGCCAACATAGCAAAATCATTTATCGTACATCATTGTTTTCAGGATCACTTTAAGGTCCCAAAAACTGTGTCATTCCAGGTCTGGTCTCACCCCAACGTTAAGGATACGTCTCGAGATACTTCCAATGGAGCCTAAATGTTCGTAAACAAGTAACTGGAAAATGTAGAAGGGGACATTGAGCTTTCTGGCGTCAAGCAGCCCAATTTTGATCTTTGATATAAGACCCCTATCAACTTCAATTAGCGGAAAGCAGCCTAATAAACTGCGGCGACACTAATCTGCATGACCTATGAGTCAGTGGTACAAAGCCTGTCCCCGGAGCCCCAACATCTAAAGCCTCCGTGTTGTCTGCAGATCTTATTTTTTTTACCCATTTTGTTTGGAAATGCCTTGAGTATTATTTCAGGAAATCCATCCATCCCTTATCACCCGGCGTTTCCTCGCACCGCATTGTCCTCTCCCCCCGTAACAATGGACTTGTATCTTTTTAGGACCTTACATAAGGCGGCCTTGTTTCCCAGCTTTTATAAGCAGGATCTTTAAAGTGGTTTGTGTAAGAAGCTTCTGCACTTTCCCAGCGAGGGCTCGTCTAAGAGAAGATCCCAGTGTTTGGCTTTAATTATCTGTGAAACCCTTCATAATCTTCTCAGCGTCCCGGGAAATCTTTTATCATTTTCTTTGAAGTTACCGAATATGAAATCATTTCTATATTTGATATTTTTTAGGATTTTTTTTTCTGCTCTTTTCTTCCTTGTTTTGGTCTATAATCCATGACGTTATGTTACTCTCTTGTATTTGGCAGCGTCTGAGTGTTTTTGCATTGTTCGGGGTTAATCTTTGTCTGAAAATTTGCAGCTCGCAGCTCGTTTTGGTGAATATCAGGAAACTTTCAGTGTTTTGTTGTTATTGCCAAAAAAAAAGAAAAATTGCAAATATGAAGTGAAGGTTTTGTTCTTCAACCAAATTGGAAAGTCAAAGACACCTTTCTACGTTACGATAGTTCACTCTTATATACACTGTATATATCCTGACTATAAACGGGGTGCGTGTCTATAATGCAACACATGCTGGAACCCTATACCTCTAGTCTAAGATGAAGCCTATTGGGATAATACGGTCCCCCTGCCTGTACCTTCACAACTATGATTTATGGTCTGTGCATCAAGGTCCTGGAACAAACTTTCCTCCAGAAAGAGGAACCACTTGTTCCCCAGTTTCCATTTTTCCAGTGACAACTTGCTTTACACCATTCCAGCAGCTGCCTGGCATTGTGCACACAGTGATCATAGGGTGCATCCACACGTTACGGTTTTCAGATGCAGTTTTTTTGATGTCCAAAGATTGTTGTGAAAAAAGAGGACAAGTAGCATCTCTAAATTATAGGTTCTCACTCATTCAAACCTGTTTTTGGCACCAAAAATGCATCAGGAAATCTAAAGATGTGGATCTAGCCTCAGGCTTTACACCACTCAAGAAGCTGCTAGGTATTGTGCACATTGCAATCTTGGCCATAGTTGCTCTGCAATGTACACAGCACATGGTGAATATAGGCTTTACAGCACTCCAGCAGCTGCTTGACATTGTGCATATAGTGATCTTATCCTTTTCCCCATTGCATCATGACATTGTGCATCTTTTTCAGATGCAGTTTTTGAAGCCAAAGGCAGGTGTAGATCATAATGGGTGAGACTAATTATTGAAAGGTGCTGCTCCTCATCCTACTTTTACTCCATTCATGGTTTGGGCATCAAAAACTGCATCTGAAAAACTGAACTTGTGACATCACCCTAAGGGTGAAGACACACACAGCGTTTTTAGGCCGTTTTTGGGCCATTTTAAGTTTTCAGATCGTAAAAAAACTGGTCAAAAACGCATGCGGCCCAAAAACGCCACGTGTGTCTTCACCCTAAAGCTTTACACCATTCCAGCAGCTGCTTGACATTGTGCACATACACTCACCGGCCACTTTATTAGGTACACCTGTCCAACTGCTCGTTAACATTTCATTTCTAATCAGCCAATCACATTGGCGGCAACTCAGTGCATTTAGGCATGTAGACATGGTCAAGACAATCTCCTGCAGTTCTCCCGAGCATCAGTATGGGGAAGAAAGGTGATTTGAGGCCTTTGAACGTGACATGGTTGTTGGTGCCAGAAGGGCTGGTCTGAGTATTTCAGAAACTGCTGATCCACTGGGATTTTCACGCACAACCATCTCTAGGGTTTACAGAGAATGGTCCGAAAAAGAAAAAACATCCAGTGAGCGGCAGTTCTGTGGGCGGAAATGCCTTGTTGATGCCAGAAGTCAGAGGAGAATGGGCAGACTGGTTCGAGCTGATAGAAAGGCAACAGTGACTCAAATCGCCACCCGTTACAACCAAGGTAGGCAGAAGAGGATCTCTGAACGCACAGTACGTCCAACTTTGAGGCAGATGGGCTACAGCAGCAGAAGACCACACCGGGTGCCACTCCTTTCAGCTAAGAACAGGAAACTGAGGCTACAATTTGCACAAGCTCATGGAAATTGGACAGAAGAAGATTGGAAAAACGTTGCCTGGTCTGATGAGTCTCGATTTCTGCTGCGACATTTGGATGGTAGGGTCAAAATTTGGCGTCAACAACATGAAAGCATGGATCCATCCTGCCTTGTATCAGCGGGTCAGGCTGCTGGTGGTGGTGTCATGGTGTGGGGAATATTTTCTTGGCACTCTTTGGGCCCCTTGGTACAACGCCACAGCCTACCTGAGTATTGTTGCTGACCATGTCCATCCCTTTATGAGCACAATGTACCCTGTAACATCTGATGGCTACTTTCAGCAGGATAATGCGCCATGTCATAAAGCTGGAATCATCTCAGACTGGTTTCTTGAACATGACAATGAGGTCACTGGACTCAAATGGCCTCCACAGTCACCAGATCTCAATCCAATAGAGCATCTTTGGGATGTGGTGGAACGGGAGATTCGCATCATGGATGTGCAGCCGACAAATCTGCGGCAACTGTGTGATGCCATCATGTCAATATGGACCAAAATCTCTGAGGAATGCTTCCAGCACCTTGTTGTATCTATGCCATGAAGAATTGAGGCAGTTCTGAAGGCAAAAGGGGGTCCAACCCGTTACTTGCATGGTGTACCTAATAAAGTGGCCGGTGAGTGTAGTGATCTTATCCTTTTCACCATCACATCAGCTGCTGGTGATCTTCAGCTTTACACCAGTCTAGCAGCTGCTTGACATTGTGCATCTTAGGCTTTACACCACACCAGCAGCTACATGACATTGTTCACAAGGTGATCTGAGACTTGTTTGCATATTCTCCACCATGTAATTCCCACTTTGTGAAGTTCCTGGCACTCAGCACTTGATGATGTCCCTTCTGGATGCAGAGCTGCCAGTGATGGACTGATATGACTATGTCCCACAAGTAGAATGTGCCCATGGGGCCCGTCACATGGAAATGTTATCTGACAATAATTCCCAACATTTGCCATCACAATTTCGGTAGTAGCTTCCTAAGCCCTTGACTTGGGCTGTTGTGGTCCTGGGAGCCCTAGAGAAGAACCTCGGTGAGATCGCAGCTTGGTCGCCTCTTTATGGCAGCCCTTACAATATATTTGTGGGATTCTAATACTATGATATTGGGAAAGATAATAATCAGACTGATGACATATATTAGAAGATGGCAGGGGCTTCTTGGGTTGGTCAAAGGTTTTCGGCGTGTCGGCTTAACTCCTTAGTTTACTGCTCAGAAGTGAAAACCCTTTGGAAGGGATGTGCTGACAGCCGCTCTTTACAAGCCACGCTGGGAGATTTTTTTGGTTTTTGTTGCTGAGGTTCTCACAGTTTACGACCCTTTAACAACCCTTTAAATTGTCCTTTGGATAACATGGTTGTTTTTGTAAAGATTTTGATGATTAACATATATAATGTCTGCCCTAGATATGTGTCCTATAAAAGCTCAATGTATAAAAGGGTTGACACTGGGAGTCTAAACCCATTAAAGGCATTTGCTGGAAAATCCCTTTAAGTCAGGTGCATGATGTGATATCTGTAATGAGTGGGGTGTTCTTAGGAAAGAATGACAGATAAGTCTGTTTTTATATTCAGGGTTTCACAGAAAATAGGAAGAGTTGCCAGGATTTGGGGGGATAGTAATGGGGGCTACAGAGGTGGCAGTCATACTTGGGCCCATGGGGAACCAACGGACCCTCTGATACAGCTTTACAAATGTCATGGGTAACTGTGGGTCCTAAGTTTTGATTAAAATCCAGTATAACAATGTGTTTTTACTACATGTGAACACAGACTTCAGTGTCCATAGCACCAAGGGATGTCACCTATGGCACATGGTTGAGGCCTTCCTCTTAGTGAGGCATATGGACATCTTCAGAAGGCTTCTCCTATGGCTTCTCTCCACCACAGGGACCTTGCCTGACCTGTAGGCCTTCCTCAGCACAGGGCCCTTGCCTGACCTGTAGGCCTTCCTCAGCACAGGGCCCTTGCCTGACCTGTAGGCCCTCCTCAGCACAGGGCCCTTGCCTGACCTGTAGGCCCTCCTTAGCACAGGACCCTTGCCTGACATGTAGGCCCTCCTCAGCACAGGGCCCTTGCCTGACATGTAGGCCCTCCTCAGCACAGGGCCCTTGCCTGACCTGTAGGCCCTCCTCAGCACAGGGCCATTGCCTGACCTGTAGACCCTCCTCAGCACAGGGCCCTTGCCTGACCTGTAGGCCCTCCTCAGCACAGGGCCTGTTGCACAACCTCTGCCCACCCCCCATTACACAGTAATTTCCCCGGTGGTGACTTCACTGTCATGTGATGGCCGTGCTCATATGATTGTGACATGTCACCAGATCCCTGTGAATGGTTATGGGGCACTTGTCAGAATATTTGACTTGCAAAATATAGTAATAAAATTGGAGAACAAAAACAAGTCTGACCTTTATGACACTTTAAAACTATAATAGACAAATATAACATCTGCAGGTGGCGGAGGCTCTGGCTGAATTAACCCTTTGGGTAGTACTGTGTATATACTATGATCATGAGTACTCCATGAGATGCCCTGAATCATAGAATTGGCTCAGATACATCCGACAACTCCAGCTCCGGTGTCTGACTACAACCATAAAGAGACGAGAGTGTCATTACTGTGATCATGGAGTGTGGGGGTCCTATATATAGTAGAGTTGGGGTTCAATCATAGGGAAGACATTTTTACGAAGCCCATCTGATATATGCAATTAATAGGGTACATCCGATTAAAAGCCAATTACCCAAAATTGTGATGAACTCATACAAACACCACATTACGTTAACCCTTTAAGACTTGTGTTGTATTGGGCCGCTTTATGGATGCTACTAGAGCATGAGCCCATTCCTATTTTTAGAGGTTCTGTACAAAAAATTGTATCTGCCCTAATTGATCATTCTCAACCCACCACAATATGACTGATGTCCTTGGCCCACCAAAGGGGGGACCACCCTTGTTGTGATCAGTTGTCCATAGATGTCACACAGAGGACTCCTGGCCACCATGGTCCGCATCCGTATTTATCAGTTAATTATTAGAGGTTCTATATATTTTAAGGAAATTTCTTAATCTCATTTATCATTCTTGATTGCCACCTTCTGTTCTAGGCCAACTATTAGAAGGGAACCACCATGTTTGTGATTACTGAGGGCCACAGATATCACTAGTTGATGTGTTCTAGGGTTATCACGGGGGGATCAATGGTTTTGAGGGATTATTCTTATGGCCTATTACACACTTGGGTCCTCTTGACTAAGGGAACCCAAAGTGTAACAGCCAACTCACCAGGAACATCTAGAGGGCTTCCGAATAAAGGGGAAACCTACTTTAGTCCAAGAAGAGTGGATAAATCTGCCGAGCCCTGCTAAAAACACCCCCTAATCTTCCAGGCTATTATAGTGCAAGGTCTCAGACAACCCCCAGCCCTTATGTAACATCCGGAGATTCCTGTTAAGGTCCAGGTTTTGTGGTTTACAGCTGGAGATAAGATATCAGTTACAGGTCTATCGATCACATTGTTAGGATCATTATTTGCTATGATGTCACCGTGGAGTCACATACATCTCTGCCGACAATGGAGGAGCAGACCGATCAATAGACAGTACCGCTGCCTGCAACTGGTTATCTACAGAGATAATATAATG
>WNYA01001709.1:1551-62454 GCA_019512145.1 Engystomops pustulosus | reverse complement strand
CATAGTGTCCTATCTGCAGGCTGCATGTTGTAGAGCATAGTGTCCTATCTGCAGGCTGCATGTTGTAGAGCATAGTGGCCTATATTTAACCCCTGCAGCAGCATCTGTACAACGCGTAGAGGACGTCCTACTACTCCCATTACATCCAAGTTTTCTTTGTTTTTTCTCAACAGCTGCGAAAATTCTCCTTCAAAATGTAAGTTTATTTCTCTACTTTGTAAATGAAGTTGTGGTTCTGGTACAGTCCTGTATACAGAGGGCACAGTATATACAGTCCTGTATACAGAGGGTACAGTATATACAGTCCTGTATACAGAGGACACAGTATATACAGTCCTGTATACAGAGGATACAGTATATACAGCCCTGTATACAGAGGATACAGTATATACAGTCCTGTATACAGAGGATACAGTATATACAGTCCTGTATACAGAGGGCACAGTATATACAGCCCTGTACACAGAGGATACAGTATATACAGCCCTGTACACAGAGGATACAGTATATACAGGCGTGTCACCGCTTCCTCAGGGGGCACGTTACTCTGGCGCGCTCCGCGTGTCACCGCTTCCTCAGGGGGCACGTTACTCTGGTGCACTCCGCGTGTCACCGCTTCCTCAGGGGGCACGTTACTCTGGCGCACTCCGCGTGTCACCGCTTCCTCAGGGGGCACGTTACTCTGGCGCACTCCGCGTGTCACCGCTTCCTCTAGGGGCATGTTACTCTGGCGCGGGGGGCACGTTAATGCGGCGCTCTGATACGTATTCGCAGTCTATTTCTGCATTTGTACTTCTTTAGAGATGCAGCGATTCGCACGGATTGATGCGCTTCATGCAGTCACGATAGGTTTAGGGTCAGACTGAAGGATTTCTTGTAGTCATCTACAAATGTTGTAATGAGTTTTTTTGAAGATTATCTTTAATAAAAAATAGAATTTTTAACGTTTTTTTCTTTTGAGATTTAGTTTATAAGAACCAGTTCACACTCGTGTGTTTTTGGATTGTGGTGAAAGGTTTATATACATATATACGGTACAGACAAGTATACGGGGAGCTGATGAAATCTCTTGTATGAGAAGAATGGATCAGTCATTCACATTGGCTGCAGTGTGGCGCCCCCAGGAGGCTACATGGGGAGGTGCAGGAGCGGTACCCAGACACAAGAGATGCTGCTCCGGGAGGAGGAGGGAGGGGGTAGCCGAATGATGCTGAGGAGGAGGAGGAGGAGGGAGGAGGGGGGAGGAGGAGGAGGGGGAGCAGCCGAATGATGCTGAGGAGGATGGAGGAGGGGGCAGCCGAATGATGCTGAGGAGGAGGAGGAGGAGGGAGGAGGAGGAGGATGGGGGAGGGGGGAGGAGGATGGAGGGGGGGGGAAGCAGCCGAATGATGCTGAGGAGGAGGAGACTGGAGCCAGAGCAGAGGACACAGGGACAGCAGCCGCATCTGTATACACCACATCCTATACAGCCGTATACACCACATCCTATACAGCCGTATACACCACATCCTATACATCCGTATACACCACATCCTATACAGCCGTATACACCACATCCTATACAGCCGTATACACCATGACCAGCCAGTCCCAGGGCATCCAGCAGCTGCTGCAGGCTGAGAAGAGGGCGGCCGAGCGCGTGTCCGAGGCCAGAAAACGTAAGATCTGTGTGTGCATCCGTCTGTCTATGTGCAAGAGGGGGGGGGGGGGTCACCTGTATATTATCATAATACTATATACAGGGGCCACGTCTACTATATACAGCCCCCCCCCCCCCCTGTGTGATCTGTACCCTGTATATTACTGCTATATAATACTATACACAGGGGCCACGTCTACTATATACAGCCCCTCCCCCCTGTGTGATCTGTACCCTGTATATTACTGCTATATAATACTATATACAGGGGCCACGTCTACTATATACAGCCCCCCCCCCTGTGTGATCTGTACCCTGTATATTACTGCTATATAATACTATACACAGGGGCCATGTCTACTAAATACAGTCCTGGCCATAAGTCCTGAGAGTGACACAATCTCCTCTTGTCACATGATGTGTCCCTCTGGTCTGTCAGATGTTTATGACATACACAGATACAAGTGCAATCATATTATGGGGAGCAGAAGCTTTTATTGTCAGGTGGGAGGAGTTACTGCAGCGAGTCAGTATCTGCAGGACCTCTCCTTCTTCTTCAGGACCTCTGCAATTCTCCCCGGCAGCTGTCACTCACCTCCTGCACCAGATCCTGACTGATCGCCGTCCATTCCTGCACAATCACTGCTGCATTCTGTCACATTGGGGCAGATTTACTTACCCGGTCCATTCGCGATCCAGCGGCGCGTTCTCTGCTCTGGATTCGGGTCCGGCTGGGATTCATTAAGGTAGTTCCTCCGACGTCCACCAGGTGGCGCTGCTGCGCTGAAGAGCATCGGAACGCACTCAAATACACCGGCCTATCCTGGATGAAGGTAAGTGCAAGCTCCGCGACAGATTTTTTTTTAAAAATGCGTCGGTTTTTCCGAATCCGTCGGGTTTTCGTTCGGCTACGCCCCCCCCCGATTTCCGTCGCGTGCATGCCAGCGCCGATGCGCCAAAATCCGTTTGCGTGCGCCAAAATCCCGGGGCAATTCAGGGGAAATCGGCGCAAAACTGAAAAATTCGGGTTACTCGCCGGTAAAACGCGATTCGGGCCCTTAGTAAATAACCCCCAATGACTTCCCCCAGTCATCAGCGTCCACTCCCTGCACCTCCTGCAGAATATCCGTCTGTCCCCCAGTCCTCAGCGTCCACTCCCTGCACCTCCTGCAGAATATCCGTCTGTCCCCCAGTCCTCAGCGTCCACTCCCTGCACCTCCTGCAGAATATCCGTCTGTCCCTGATGGTTCCTGGAGAGAAGTGGCTTCTGTGCTGCCCCCCTGGACACCCGGCCTTGCTCCAGGAGTCTCCGCAGTGTCACAGTGCCTGCAGATGCCTCACACCTGCTGCTGCCATTCCTGAGCTCTGCGATGCTGGGAGCCCCATCCCCAAGCTGAGACACTTGTAAGAGACGCTCCTGGCGCTTGCTGCTCCTTCTTGGGCTCCTGGAGCCTTTTTGGTAACAATGGAGCCTCTCTCCTTGGATTCCTTGATGATGCGATAGATTGGTGACTGAGGTGACATCTTTCTCGCTGCGATACTCTTCCCTGTGGTCAGTTTTGTGCAGTGCAATGATGACTGCACGTGTTTCTTTAGAGATAACCATGGGTAACAGAAGAGAAACAATGATGCCACGCACCAGCCTCCTTGTAAAGTGTCCAGGGGTGTGATTGTTACTTAATCCTGACAGATTGTCCCCCAGCCCTGTCCTCATCAGCCCCCCCCCCCCCCTGTGTGACTGATACCTTAATATCCAGTATATTCCTTCTATATAATCTATGTAAATCTCCTACAGGTAAAGCCCGGAGGCTGAAACAAGCGAAAGAAGAGGCTCAGGTGGAGATAGAACAATATCGGATCGAGAGGGAGAGGGAATTCCAGAGCCAGCAGCGCACGGTAGGTGGACGGATACTATAGGGAGGTCATGGGGCGCATGTAATGGGTGGATTGATGAGTCACTAATACCTTCCACGCCACAATCCAGGCCCCGTCTAGTATAAGATATTGGGGCTCATTTCCTAAGGACCTTGTGAAGGTTCATTTAGGTGTAAACTCCTCGCACACGTATAAGAAGTGTCTGCACATTTGGGGAGCGGCTGCACCATCAGGCGACACAGATTTCTGTACTGAAGGGGCGTCCGGGGCCCAGTCCGTGCGACACATTTATCATACAAAGTCCAACAGAATTGTGTGGCGCGCCCCATGTTAAAGGTGCACCAGAAATAAATGATGCAATGAGTTTTATGACTGTTGTTCTGCTGTGCTGCTGTTCTGCTGTCCTGCTGTTCTGCTGTGCTGCTGTCCTGCTGTGCTGCTGTTCTGCTGTCCTGCTGTTCTGCTGTCCTGCTGTGCTGCTGTGCTGCTGTCCTGCTGTGCTGCTGTCCTGTTGTGCTGCTGTTCTGCTGTCCTGCTGTTCTGCTGTCCTGCTGTGCTGCTGTCCTGCTGTGCTTCTGTCCTGCTGTGCTGCTGTTCTGCTGTCCTGCTGTTCTGCTGTGCTCGTCCATTCCTGCACAATCACTGCTGCATTCTGTCACAATGTGTTGGGTTTTGTTTGTCCCCCGTCTCCTGATGATTGACCACAAGTTCTCAATGGGATAAGATCCGGGGAGTCTCCAGGCCATGGACCCAGAATCTCTGTGTTCTGTTCCCGGAGCCATGGACCCAGAATCTCTGTGTTCTGTTCCCGGAGCCATGGACCCAGAATCTCTGTGTTCTGTTCCCGGAGCCATGGACCCCGTCTCCTGATGATTGACCACAAGTTCTCAATGGGATAAGATCCGGGGAGTTTCCAGGCCATGGACCCAGAATCTCTGTGTTCTGTTCCCGGAGCCATTTAGTTCTCCCCTTTATGGCAGGTGCTCCATCATGCTGGAGGAGGCTCTGCTCATCACCATCTGCTCCTGGAGGGTTGGGAGAAGCGGCTCCTGGAGGACATTCTGCTCCCATTCTTTATTCATGGAGGTGTTTTTAGGCCGATTCTCTTGGCTGAGAAGCCGCCGCCCGAAGGACAACCCCTTTAAATTCTTCCTGAATTAATTTTAATAAAATTATTCTGCAGCTCAAAATATTATTTCATCTATGGAGCCATGAGAAAAATCATGATAATTCAACAATTTTATCCAGTACAAAAACCCAGGCCAACATCTGCAAAGAGTCTGTATGTTCTCTCCGTGTTTGTGTGGGTTTCCGCCGGGTCCTCTGGTATCCTCCCATACTCCAAAACATACTGGTAGGTGATTAGATTGGGGACAGGGACTGATATGACAAGCTCTATGCAGCGCTGCGTAATTTGTGTGCGCTATATAAATAAAGGAATTATTATTATTAAACCCCGACTGTCTGGAGCCACTACTAGGGGGAACTTACACCTTAAAGGGAACCTGTCATTAGGGACCTCATTTTCACTAAACACAGGTTACAGAAGCCCATTGCAAATATGTCTTTCTGCTTTCTCTAAGCATTTGCATTACAATATAATTGTGTGTTATAACTGACCTTGCATCCTTACAGAATCCTCTGTGTAGTCCCAGGGGCTGGGCTTTGGATACATTTCAAAAAACAACATGTGACTTGTCTGTTCTGCAGACTCCTCAACTCTCGGGCCCCACCTTTGTGATCCAGTACAGCTACTCCTTCCTGCTCCTGTGCAGACTGGTGATCTGACATCAGTGGGAGAGGGAGGAGGTGTAAAGGAGCACGAATGTGGGGACTCTGCTGGCCCCGGATCATAGAGCGCCATCACAGGGGCAGCAACATTCCGCTGCCTCTCAAGGCTGAGATTAATCCTGGCCCTTTAATGGACCACCCTGAATAATGACTCTGTATGATCTCCACAGTCACTTTAATGAGCCACATCATACCTGTAGCATTAGTCAATAATAATGATCCCTATGATACATGTAGCATTAGTTACTATAATGATCCCTTCACCCCCAGAATGCACCTTTGGTGACGTGATCACAAACCACTAATAATTCCTGTTTCCAGAGAATGCCAGCTCCGCCTCTGGGCCGGACCTTCTCCGGGCGGGGGCGTGGTCGAGGACGTGGTCGTGGACGCGGTCGTGGGCGAGGACGGGTGGGTTCCTTTTTGTTTCCTTACATTTAGTGACCTTTAGTGACATATCGGGTGAAACCTATAGTAAATGTGCAGATTTTCTTCAGTTTGGTAAATCCGGGTCTATTGATCCATCATTTATAAAAAAATATGATTGTATTTTAAAGGATCTATATCTTTTTTTTTTCGTTTTAGGGCCAAACAGCCCCTGGGGCATCCGCCCGGGGTGAGGAGGATTACGCTGCACATGTAGACAAAATCCTCCTCATCCAGCTGGTGGAGGCGGAGCCATGCCTCTGGGACCCGTCCAATGAGCGCCATTCAGACTACGTCCACGTGCAGCAGGTCTGGGAGCGCATTGCCAGGGATCTGGTGGCGGAGTGGGGCAGCCTCTCGGCGGAGGAGCGTGACGCTTGCTGTCAGTCTGGACTTTCGCTTCTTCCTCTTTTCTAGGTTTCTGGTTTTATATTCTACATTTATAAGAATAGATTTATGTCACAGGGAAAAACATCCGGATAAACTGGAGGTCCATAAGAGACCGCTTCATGAGGGACCTTCGTGAGAGCCTGTCCCCGAGCGGACCCCCCGCCGCTAGAAGAAGAACTTATCGCTATGCGTCATCCCTCCAGTTCCTCCGGAGAGCGGCGGAGCATCGCCAGTAAGTTTTTCATCTTTTCTATCTGGGGTTTGCTGCAGTTCGGCTTTAGCTTTTTCCGGAGGTTCAAACCTTTAAAAGTGACAAGTGAAAGTTTGTGTGATCGCTCCGTAGTGTTCATGACCTTTACACTGGCCACATGATGTATGGCCGGCTCATCGCTGTCCTGCAATGTGAAAGTGCTGCCGACCAGGTGCCTCACCCCCTCCAGTAGCATCTAAAGACAAAGGAACCTCCTATCCTGCTGTGATTATAACAGCCCAGAACCTGCTATACGGGCCAGCAACTGCCGGCCACAAGAAGTGGCGCCAACCTGGCAAAAAGATTAGTCTAAGAATGTAACCCCTTGTAAATATGCCCTATGGAACGCCCGCTCTGTGTGTAATAAACTAAAATCTGTTCATGACCTTTGACGTGCGGCCATCACGGAAACATGGATCCAGCAGGATGACTCTGCCTCCCTCACTGCTTTGTCTTATGGTGGCTTACACTCTTCTCACTCTGCTCCAGACCTGAGAATAGGCAGGGAGGAGGGGTAGGCACTTTCCAGGTCATTCCTCCTGTGCCCTCTCTTACTTTCCCAACTTTTGAGGTCCACACTTTTCCACCCATTCTCTCTGTGTGGCTGTAGTATACCGTCCTCCTGGCTCACCCTATCAGTTCCTTGACCACTTAGCCTCATGGCTCTCTTACTTTCTATCCTGTGACGTTCCAACCATCATCATGGGAGACTTCAACATCCCTGTTAACACTCCCATTTCCCCTCTGGCCTCTCAGCTCTTAGCACTAACAACTTCTCTAGGTATCTCACAACCCCCACTCAAATTGAGGGAAACATTCTCGATTTGGTCTTCTCCCGACCATCTTCAATATATAATTTTACTAATTCTTCCTTTCCACTATCAGGTCACAACCTCCTTTCTTTTACTTTCAATAATCCTTCACCTTCTCAGAATCCTTCCACCCATCATTCATCCCAGAACCCACGTGCAATAGATAGACACCTTACAGACTCCCCTGTCCCCCATCGCCCCTGCCCCCCATCGCCCCTCTTCCCCCGTCCTCCCCGGCTACTAACCTCTATAATCACACTAGGTCAGAAGCCCTAGATGAGATGGCACCACTCACTATCCGAAATTATCAACACAGACGCAGGCGACCTTGGCACACTGAAAAAACTTGTTTCCTTCAGCAGTGCTCCAGGATTGCTGAACGTCTGTGGAGAGAATCACACCCATCTGCCGACTTTGCTCAAAACCTGTAACTCTGCCAACATCATGTCCTCTCTCTTCTTTCTTATACTGAACTTCTCTTTCCACCATCTACTAAACAAGCCCATGATGATTTCTCAGTCTGTGGGATCACTATAGCCCCGGGGCCGCTGTCTTGGGGTTGTGCTGGACTCTGACCTCTTCTTTGCATTGTTTATTCAATCTCTTGCTCGCTCTTGCCGGATGTATCTCAGAAACCTCTCCAGAATCTGCCCATTTCTTACACTGGAAGCCTATAAAATGCTAATTGTTGCTCTGATTCTTTCTCGTCTAGACTCCTGTAACTCCCTACTAATCATCTTCAACTCCCTAAACTCTCTCCTCTACAATCTATACGTAATGCAGCAGCCAGGCTCGTCTATCAGACCAAACGCTACACGGATGCCTCCAGTCTGTGCCAATCACTGCACTGGCTCCCCGTCTCCTTCCAAATGCAGTTTACAATTAGTAACCCTCATCCACAAAGCTCTGCATCATGCTGCACCTCTTTATCACCCAACCCATGCTCTTTGATCTGCCAGTGATCTTAGATTAATCTCTACCTTTAACAAGTTTTTCCATGAAAGAAAATTCTCTCAATCCCCTAGTGATGTTTATACAATAAAGATAATTTTTAACCCCTTACTTTACAATTTTACTCAGTTTTATTGCTGTTTTAGCTATCACATTCCAGGATGTGGGCTCTCTAAGCAGACATTTCATGATCCATCTAGTTCTGTGAGCTGACAGTGTGGTGAGATTATCAGGGTCCAGGGTTATATACACTTTCATTTAGCTTCTAAACATTGTACTAGTATCTTACACATAGAAAGAGAGATGAGATGCCTATTACACACTGTCAGCTCTGCTACATACCTGTTCTCACACTATGAGAGCTCCTGTGCCTCCCCTTTCCCCCAGATAACTTATCTGCCTGTAGCTTGCAGCTTCTCTCCCCCGCCCTTCCCACGATGTGGTGTTTGCTGGCAGGAAGGGAGTTAGTGTCTGTAAGTTCCGTCCTAGAATGCTGTCTTTTCCGACCCCAAGTCAGAAGTTACAGGGTCGTGTCTAGGGGCAACTGAAATTGTGGACACCAGGACTGATAGAGACAGACTTGACTTCTATCTGTGAAATGCTGGATTTTTGTTAATAACAGTGAATTAGAGAATGTGTGTGATATTTTGTTATCCTGAGGACATTTAAGAAACTTGACTTGTCCCCAAAACTCTAGCGAGCAACGATCTCTGAACTGGCTGTAACGTTTATTTTGATACTGTAGCAGAGAGTGAAGTTTTCCATATTCTGCTCTAATGGTCGTCCACCCCCACAACCAACAACCCAACGTGAGTCGACCCATCGCGCCCAGAACACAACATTCAGAGTTCTAGTCCTGACATTTATTGGTATAAAAAATGCCTTCTAAAATGTCTTCTTATTTACTCTGACATTTTTAGGACCAGCACAAGCACTCGGGAGCCTGAAGTCCCTCCTGAAGCAGCCCCTGTACGAGAGCCCACAGCCGGCTCCTCTGGTGGCTCTGCACCCACTGAGGACACCCCAGGTCTTCTACCAGAGTCCTCTCCTCCTGTGGTGGTCAGACAGACTGTTTCATCTAGATTTGCCCAACTTCTAAGGCGGGAGCGGTCTGGCAGGAGAAGGCACAGAGTATGGGAGGATCTTACGAGGGTCACTGGTGAGGCCCTGTTGAGATTAGACAAGCGGATTATGCGATTTGAGGACAATGTGATGCGACAGCTGGCAGGGGCTGGACTGGCGGGTGAACCGTCTGTCAATCGTCTATTTGTCCAGACTCTCATCCCTGTGCTTGACCAAATGACACCCCAGCGGGCGCATGAAGCGCGGATGGCATTGTCCGAACTTTCCTGGGAAATGCTACACCACCCTGACTTCCATCCCTATCCCAAACCCCACACCCAACCCCCAACCCATTCCTATCACCCATCCCAGGCACCAGACTCCACCCACTCGCATCAATTGTCCCAGACACCTGCTGCCGTGCCTTATCCCACCCCATCTACCTCCCAGTCATGTCTTACCCATTTTGCTTCCAGTCCCTCATCTGTAGCAGTTTCCAGGAAAGGTCATGAATTTCGGGCTGAAATGGAAGGGTTCAGTGGTCGTCTGCCACCACCTCAGATGAGGACCCGCACCCGACACGCCAAGATGGATGTCACAAATTAATTATTTTGTTTGTTATATTATAGTTATTAAAAAAAGTTACAAAAAATTCAGAATAAAAAGCTTATTGTCCCCTGTGGCATTTCATTATATTTTAATAAATATCAATAAGATTTTAATTTGAAAATCTGTTTCTCTTTCTCTGTTTTTTGACTTGTTGGTTTAATGCACAAAGGCTGCAGTGGAATACGAAGTCCCTGCTGTCTGTACCCGTTCTCCTGCTCCTCCGAGCCGGTGGCTGTTCCCCTCCACCTGTGTGGGCTAGAGCTTAGGGCTAGAGCTGCTCATAGTAATCTGCGATTGAACACTCTCAACCAGATTTATGCTCCAGAAATTGTAGACTCCAGATATGTGGACACTTTCCAGCTGTGGGCAGGTGGTTGCTTCCTCCATAACGGGTGTTCTGGTTATGACTATGCTTTCTGGTTGAAGTTATTCAAGAAAGAGTTAACTCACTCAGTTTTATATTATGAAGCTATGCAGGATGGCGTCTGTGTGCTATGGCCTTCAGGACATCATCGTCTCCAACATGGCCTTGGAGAGGCTCCATCACTTCCCCCCCCCCCCCCCAAGCACCACCATGAAGACTGGACCCTTATGTATATCAATAAATCGCATGATATTTTTCGATAAGCCAATCACAACTAAGCATAGTACCAAACAGGCTCCTCCCTCCTGGCCTAGATAAATTCCCTGTAGTTCAGTAATAAATGAGAGAATCTTGGAGACCAGGGCTGTGTCTGTGATTCTTTGCATGGCTCCACCTGAATCAAGCTGGAAAGTTGGGGACATTTTCCTTATTATGTCAGATCTTCTTCCAATGGTCTTACGAGAAGATCTGCGTACCTGAATAACAGCATGAAATAACAAATCCGGGGGCCGCGAACCGTGATGGCCTCACCTCCTCACGGCTGCTGCCCGAAAGAAAGACCGTGGTAAAATACGGAGGTAACGGTCCCAGGCAACATCCGGCACCGACGGGGACCGCTAAAAATCAGACGACCTCTATCAATATCGGCTTAAGAAGCTCCAATTTCTGCCAGGAACCAAAGCTCGAGAGAGCAGAGGAGGACTCGGAGGCTGGGAGCACTACCGGGGAAGAGGAGATGTGTGTCCCAGGCAACATCCGGCACCGACGGGAATCGCTAAAAATCAGATGACCTCTATCAATATCGGCTTAAGAAGCTCCAATTTCTGCTGGGAACCAAAGCTCGAGAGAGCAGAGGAGGACTCGGAGGCTGGGAGCACTACCGGGGAAGAGGAGATTGCACACTCTGTTCCAGACTTGTTCTGTCTCCAGACACCAGGCCTTCCAGATGCTCCTTTCTCTTACACACTCTTTTTACCATCATCGCAGAGGAAGTCATATACCTATGCCTTTGCTTCTCCACAGGTTGGACTTTCTTGCGATACAATGTTTTGTTACTGCCACATGGGGGTGTAATGTAACCTTTGTACACCTACATAATTTCCCCATTTTTTCTTATTTGACTGTTCTACTTGTATATACACTCACCGGCCACTTTATTAGGTACACCTGTCCAACTGCTCGTTAACACTTAATTTCTAATCAGCCAATCACATGGCGGCAACTCAGTGCATGTAGACATGGTCAAGACAATCTCCTGCAGTTCAAACCGAGCATCAGTATGGGGAAGAAAGGTGATTTGAGGCCTTTGAACGTGGCATGGTTGTTGGCGCCAGAAGGGCTGGTCTGAGTATTTCAGAAACTGGTGATCTACTGGGATTTTCACGCACAACCATCTCTAGGGTTTCCAGAGAATGGTCCGAAAAAGAAAAAACATCCAGTGAGCGGCAGTTTTGTGGGCGGAAATGCCTTGTTGATGCCAGAGGTCAGAGGAGAATGGGTAGACTGGTTCGAGCTGATAGAAAGGCAACAGTGACTCAAATCGCCACCCGTTACAACCAAGGTAGGCAGAAGAGCATCTCTGAACGCACAGTACGTCGAACTTTGAGGCAGGTGGGCTACAGCAGCAGAAGACCACATCGGGTGCCACTCCTTTCAGCTAAGAACAGGAAACTGAGGCTACAATTTGCACAAGCTCATCGAAATTGGACAGTAGAAGATTGGAAAAACGTTGCCTGGTCTGATGAGTCTGGATTTCTGCTGCGACATTCGGATGGTAGGGTCAGAATTTGGCGTCATGGATCCATCCTGCCTTGTATCAGCGGCTCAGGCTGGTGGTGGTGGTGTCATGGTGGTAACGCCACAGCCTACCTGAGTATTGCTGCTGACCATGTCCATCCCTTTATGAGCACAATGTACCCTGTAACATCTGATGGCTACTTTCAGCAGGATAATGCGCCATGTCATAAAGCTGGAAGCATCTCAGACTGGTTTCTTGAACATGACAATGAGGTCACTGTACTCAAATGGCCTCCACAGTCACCAGATCTCAATCCAATAGAGCATCTTTGGGATGTGGTGGAACGGGAGATTCGCATCATGGATGTGCAGCCGACAAATCTGCGGCAACTGTGTGATGCCATCATGTCAATATGGACCAAAATCTCTGAGGAATGCTTCCAGCACCTTGTTGAATCTATGCCACGAAGAATTGAGGCAGTTCTGAAGGCAAAAGGGGGTCCAACCTGTTACTAGCATGGTGTACCTAATAAAGTGGCCGGTGAGTGTACATTACCTTTTGTTAAAATTTACAAACAATGTTTAATAAAGTGATTGAACATAACATAAAACACTTTCATGCACCTTCTATGAAGGAAACCGCAACGTTTTGGACGCCTTTAGTTATCCTTTTTAGACACTCCAAGAACGCACGGGCTCTGAGAGGCGTAGGAACTGATTTAAAGTTGTCCACACAACTTCCAGATATGGCACAACAATAAATCACAGGCTATAGGGCCCCATGCACTAGCCTCAGTGAGACAGAACCTTATCAACCCTGAGAAGCTGCCACCAGTTCGGTCCATATCGGGCTTATAAAGGGTGAGGAACCAACCCGGTAGCATGTAAATGAGCGACGCACGGACATTTGGATTCGATATCGAGATAAAAGAGTAATGCAGGTATTTATTTGCCTTAAGGGCGCACTAGACAATATGGTAGACATCTCTGGATATCTCTGGACCCAAGGGTGCTAGAGCCTCAGGAAGTGGACCATTGTGATTTCCTGACCATAAAAAAAATCCAAAATGTAGTTGACCTTTGGGGTGAGATGGACCAGAACTCTATGACTGTCCCTATTGAACCTATTGGTTTAACAGGTTTTATGGCTGTTTGTCTCTTGTTTAAAAATGGGAGGAGATGCATGGAGACGCTTCGGCTGCAGAGGACCTTTGAAGCCAGCCCTCTTGTAGTGAGCATAAACAACCTAGGCCAATTAAGCTGAGGCTGGGGGAAAGTGGGGAACTTGAGTAGGTTAAGGCCCCCCTCCCCATGGTCACATTTATCACACCTTCGAAACATTGCAGAAGCACAATTAAGGAAATGGACATTACAGACAGTTCCCGGGTTACAAACAAGATAGGTTCCATAGGTTTGTTCTTAAGTTGAATTTGTATGTAAGTCATAACTGTATATTTTATAAGTGTAAATTCAGACAAAAAAAATTGTTTTGCCCCAGTGGCAATGGGAGTATCAAACTTTTTTGTTCTAATGGGACCAAGGATTATCAAGAAAGCCTCATTACAGACACCTTACAGCTGATCATTGCAGTCTGGGACTATGGTAAAGCATTACGACAGCTTCACCAGAGGTCACAGTGGGCATATACATTGTGCCCTCACCTCGTGTCTCCATCTACCCTACATAAAGATTGTGCCCTCACCTTGTGTCTCCATCTCCCCTTCATATAGATTGTGCCCTCACCTCTTGTCTCCATCTACCCTCCATATAGATTGTGTCCTCACCTCGTGTCTCCATCTACCCTCCATATAGATTGTGGCCTCACCTCGTGTCTCCATCTCCCCTCCATGTAGATTGTGTCCTCACCTCGTGTCTCCAATTACCCTCCATATAGATTGTGTCCTCACTTCATGTCTCCATCTACCCTTCATATAGATTGTGTCCTCACCTCGTGTCTCGAGGTCACAATCTTATTGGAGTGGGGGTAGAGGAGACAACGAGGTGAGGAACACAATCTATATGGGGGGATAGATGGAGACACGAGGCGAGGACACAATCTATATGGAGGGTAGATGGGACCGAGGTGAGGTCACAACGGATAAGGATAGGTACATGGGAGACACAGGTGAGACAATCTATATGGAGGGTAGTGGAGACACGAGGGACACAATTCTATCATGGAGGTAGATGGAGGACACGAGGTGAGAGGTCACAATCTATATGGAGGTAGATGGGAGGAACGAGGCACAATCTATATGGGGGTAGATGGAGACACGAGGACACAATCTATATGGAGGGTAGCTGGAGACACGAGGGACACAATCTATAGGAGGGTAAGATGGAGACACGAGGTGGGACAAATCTATGTGGAGGGTAGATGGAGGGGACCAATCTATGTGGAGGGGATGGGACCGAGGTCACAATCTATATGGAGGGTAGATGGAGACAAGCAGGCCCAATCTTATATGGAGGGTAGTGGAGACCGAGGACACAATCTATATGAAGGTAGATGGAGACACAGGAGGACCACAATCTATATGGGGGTAGATGGAGACACGAGGACACATTCTATATGGAGGGTAGATGGAGACACAAGGACTCAATCTATATGAAGGGTAGATGGAGACACGAGGACACAATCTATATGGAGGGTAGATGGAGACACGAGGACACAATCTATATGGAGGGTAGATGGAGACACGAGGTGAGGACACAATTTATGTGGAGGGTAGATGGAGACACGAGGTGAAGTCACAATCTATATGGAGGGGAGATGGAGACACGAGGTGGAGGGCACAATCTATATGAGGTAGTGATGGAGACAAGGAGGACCCAATCTATAGAGGGGAGATGGAGACACGAGGGAGGTCACAATCTATATGGAGGGGAGATGGAGGACACGAGGTCGAGGTCCCACATATCTATATGGAGGGTAGTTGGAAGACACAGGTGAGGGGACACTAGCTATATGGAGGGGAGATGGAGACACGAGTGAGGTCACAATCTATTGGAGGGTAGATGGAGACACGAGGTGAGGGTCACAATCTATATGGAGGGTGTGGAGATGGGAGGACATGCAGTGAGGACACAATCTATATGGAGGGGAGATGGAGACACGAGGTGAGGGACACAATCTACATGGAGGGGAGATGAGGACACGAGGTGAGGACACAAATCTAATGGCAGGGTGATGAGACACAGGGGAGGCACATCGTTTATGGAGGGTAGATGGAGACAACGATGGGGAGGGCACAATCTATATGGAGGGTAGATGGAGGACACGAGGGACACAATCTATTATGAGGGTAGCATGGACACACAAGGCGAGGGACACAATCTATATGGAGGGTAGATGTGAGACAACACAGGTGAGGACACAATCTATGTGGAGGGTAGATGGAGACACAGGTGAGGTCAAATACTATATGGAGGGGAATGGAAGACACGAGGTGAGGACACACTCTATATGGAGGGAGATGGAGACACGGGTGAAGACACAATCTATATGGAGGGTAGATGGAGGAACGAGGAACACAATTCATATGGGAGGTAGATGGAGACACAGGTGAGACACCAATTTATGTGGAGGGTGATGGAGACACGAGGTGAGTCACAATCTATATGGAGGGAGTGGAGACAGAAGGCGAAGTCACAATTAATGAGGGTAATGGAGACACGAGGACACAATCTATATGGAGGGGAGATGGAGACACGAGGTGAGATCACAATCTATATGGAGGGTAGATGGAGACACGAGGACACAATCTATATCGAGGGGAGATGGAGACAACGAGGTGAGGTCACAATCTATATGGAGAGGAGATGGAGACATGAGGTGAGGTCACAATCTTATGGAGTGGGGTAGATGGAGACACGAGGTGAGGACACAATCTATATGGAGGGGAGATGGAGACACAAGGTGGAGCACACAATCTATATGGAAGGATAGAATGGAGACACGAGGTGAGACACAATCTATAGAAGGGTAGATGGAGACACGAGGTGAGGACACAATCTATATGAGGGGAGATGGAGACACGAGGTGAAGTCACAATCTATATGGAGGGTAGATGGAGACACGAGGACACAATCTATATGGAGGGGAGATGGAGACACGAGGTGAGGTCACAATCTATGGAGGGTAGACTGGAGACACGAGGACACCAATCTATATCGAGGGAGATGGAGACACGAGGTGAGATCACAATCTATATGGAGGGTAGATGGAGACACGAGGTGAGGTCACAATCTATATGGAGTGGGGTAGATGGAGACACGAGGTGAGGGCTCATAATCTATATGGGGGGGATGGAGACACGTGGTGAGGGCTCACAATCTATATGGGGGGGATGGAGACACGAGGTGAGGACACAATCTATATGGAGTGGGGTAGATGGAGACACGAGGTGAGGGCACAATCTATATGGAGGGGAGATGGAGACACGAGGACACAATCTATATCGAGGGGAGATGGAGACACGAGGTGAGGTCACAATCTATATGGAGTGGGGTAGATGGAGACACGAGGTGAGGGCACAATCTATATGGAGGGTAGATGGAGACACGAGGACACAATCTATATCGAGGGGAGATGGAGACACGAGGTGAGATCACAATCTATATGGAGGTAGAGTGAGACACGAGGACACAATCTATATCGAGGGGAGATGGAGAACGAGGTGAGATCACAATCTATATGGGAGGGTAGATGGAGGACACGAGGAACAATCTATATCGAGGGGAGAATGGAGACACGGAGTGAGGTTCACAATCATATGGGAGAGATGGGAGACACGAGGTTGAGGTCCACAATCTCTATGGAAGTGGGGGTAGATGGAGACACGAGGTGAGGGCACAATCTAATATGGAGGGGAGATGGAGACCACGAGTGAGGCCACAAATCTATATGGAGGGTAAGATGGAGACACGAGGTGCGGACACAATCTATATGGATGGGAGATGGAGACACGAGGTGAGGACACAATCAATATGGAGGGGAGATGGAGACACGAGTGAGGCCACGATCTATATGGAGGGTAGAGCAGAGACCCCCCACATGTGGCCGTTACTTCTCCAGAGAGCAGAGACCCCCCACATGTGGCCGTTACTTCTCCAGAGAGCACAGACCCCCCACATGTGGCCGTTACTTCTCCCGAGTACAGAGATCCCCCCACATGTGGCCATTACTTCTCCCGAGTACAGAGACCCCTGACCACATGTGGCCGTTACTTCTCCAGAGTGCAGAGACCCCTGACCACATGTGGCCGTTATTGCTCCAGAGTGCAGAGACCCCCCCACATGTGGCCGTTACTTCTCCAGAGTGCAGAGACCCCTCACATGTGGCCGTTACTTCTCCCGAGTGCAGAGACCCCCCCCCCACATGTGGCCGTTACTTCTCCCGAGTACAGAGACGCTTTTTCCAGTGTTACCATTTTGGGGTCGGTTTCTCCTATTGTTGAAAATGTATGAACTTTTTTTTGAGGGCAGAAGTAGAAAAGCCTCAATTCTGTCCTGGATTTTTTCCTTTTTTTCTGGTGCTCCCCGTATATAATAACCCTGTGATCTTTATTCTATGGGTGACACGATTACGGGGACCGGACTTATACTTATATTTTTTCTTACGTTTTACTATATTTGACAAATAAAACCCTAATGTGGGGAAAGATCTCTCATTTGTGCATTGCGTCTTCCAAGTGGCAGAACATTGCTACTTTTTTGGCTGTGGAGATGGTTGATGGCTTGTTTTTTGTGGAACATGTTGTACTTTGCACCAGGATCATTCTGCAGTACAGATGTTTTTTGATCACTTTTTATTGCAATTTTTGTTGGATGAAATAGGTAAAAATCATAATTTTTTTTTTTTATATTAGCAAAGTATTTTATTAATCAAATTCAGAATTACAGGATATCTTAGACAAAAAATATATGTCCAATTAAATACAGTACAAATGGATAAAATTACAAATATCAGATAAGTTAATATACAATTTCAAAACATCCTACCCTTAAAGGATTTTCTATAAAATCCAAGTGTTGACCAGCATTTATTCTTTACATAAATGTAGATAACCAAGAGTAATACCGAACTGCGTCCCTTATATTACCTTCCACAAATACCGTAAAGAGAATCCTTTATTTCTTTAAGTACCAGCAAAATTCAGTTGTTCAGGAATTTCAAAAAGAAATTTAAATAATAATATAATCCAGAGCAGTACAAAAATATACTTTAGACATCTAAGCCTTATTAGAATCC
This sequence comes from Engystomops pustulosus, assembly GCA_019512145.1. NCBI lineage: Eukaryota > Metazoa > Chordata > Amphibia > Anura > Leptodactylidae > Engystomops > Engystomops pustulosus. The sequence goes on along the minus strand of WNYA01001709.1, from coordinate 44,295 downwards.
TATTTCTACCTGTATCTGACTGTCAATATAAACCAAGTGTTTAATCCCCCCCCCCCCCTTCCCTCCCCTTTGTGGCTTGCAGACTTCCATCTTTGTTTCGCTTAGCACTTCCCAAAAAAAAAAAAACAAGGAAAGGAAAAGATTCAGATCTATACTTCAGGGTCCTGGAGGGGAGCAAGATGTTACTCCTGTACCTTTTATCCCCCAAACCGTCTCCCCATACTCCCCTCCTACCTATTGTTTTGTACGTGTGATCTCATACTTCCCACTAGTTTAACCAGATCTTTCCAGTTCCTAAACATTGGTGGATCCTTGCTAACCACCCCATTGTCTGACCACTACAGTCTTCCTAAAAATAAATTTTATTACATTTATCTTCTGTCGACCCTCGAGAGCCTCTCCAAATCGACTACCACCCCGAATAGCATCCATTCTTGAGACCCTCCTGTTCCCATACACTCCCTTCTACTTCTTCTTCACTCTCCTCCAGAGGGCCGAATCTTTGGGCACTCCCATATTTTGTGAAGAGACCCGTTGGGATTAGAGCATTTCCTCACAATCGGGCATTTTCTCTCAGCTTCATTCTATCAACATTTTTCGTGCGGTATGCAATCTTGTACGATTTAAATTGTACTATTCATATTACTCACTTAGTGATGAATGTTATATTCTTATAACTCTCTAGCCATTTCCTACCCCTATATCCCAAATCCTCTCGTGCAGATACGTGTTTCATACTTACATTTCTCCTTCTTTATACCTTATATATTCGTGACAACCCTTTATGATAACTCCTGACCTATAATTTCCACACTTTCATGTATCTCTAAACCCAATCTTTCCCCTCTCATTTTGCGTGCTGCATGATAAATTTGGAAGCCCCTAATGACCCCCATCCTGTTAATTCTGGCCTTTCATCAAAAAAATCCATAGTTATTGTCACGGGTGCTCCCGCGATCCATGTCGCGATCGGCGTTACCCCGTGCTCCGCTGCCTGGCGGTCCCCGTCCCCCGGCCTCTCCTGGCTCCTGTCTGTGCTCCAGCTCCTGGTTGTAGGCCGCAGGCCTCTTGCCTGCAGATCCCGCTCTCTCTCACACTAGAGGGCAACGGGATTCTCAAGCCTTAAAGGGCATCGGTCCTCCTGATTGGCTGGTGCTTTAATCGGCTCGCCCTTATATTCCGGCAACTCCCGTTCCTCTCCCTGCCGCTCATCTCCTAGATCTCCTATGGTTTTCCAATGCCAGGCTTCCTAAGACGTTCCTCTGGAGAGAAAGCCCATTAGTTTTCCGACGCTTTCCTTGTGTTCTGTGTGTCTCCGCGTTCCCATACGCTCCTGGTGTGTCCTGTCTTCCACGTTTATACAGACGCCTCCGTTTCTCGTCTCCACGTTCCCATACGCTCCTGCTGTGCTTCAGGGTTCCAGTCCTGCGCTGTCTGCGTCCGGGCCAGTGGTTCCTCGTGTGTTGCTTGCTGTCTCCCAAGCTTGACGTTTCCTGCACTCTCTGTACCTTGGCTGCCACCGCGGGCCTCATACCATCTCCTGCGGTGGTCCAGAGGGTCCACGGGTCCCCAGACTCCTCCCTCCGACTCTTCCAATGAGACTTTTATTTCCGTTGTTGTTGTGACCCGCCCTGGCCATGGATCCCGTCAAGGACATGACTGTTCATATGACCAATTTCTGCAGAGGTCCTCACCCCAGTCTCAACTGATTTTTTCTTGGAAGCAAGGATCTGAGCGGGTTGACCCACCCGTCCCGACAGCTGCTATACCCCGCTACCGCAGACTTTCTACTTCCGCAGCTTCCCAGTGCGCTCCGCTTTCAAAGCCACTCCAGCTCTCCTCATGCCTCTGCAGCTGTTGTGATGCCAGCAACCTCAAGTCCCGGCTTCCATGTCGGCTCTCTTGGCTCCGTGTTCCCAAAAGCCGGCCGCCGTGCTTCCTCAGCTTCCAGCTCTAATCCGGTTTTCCAGAACCACTCCAAGTCCGGCCGCATGCTTCCACCGCTTCCAATTTCCTCACCCCTGCCCAGAGGCCTCCATGGTCTCCACCCACCGGGCCTCCAGCAGTCGCTCCACGTGTCTCCATCTCCACGGCCTGTCCCAAGGTCTACTCCAGTGTCTCCACCGGTCCTTCCCAGAGGGTCGCTCCAGTGTCTCCACCGACCGGCTTCCCAGAGGTCGCATCCAGTGTCTCCACCGCTTCCAGAGTCGCTCTCAGTGTCTCCCCGGCCTTCCGAGGTCGCTCAGGGTCTCGTGTCTCCACCGGCTTCCAGAGGTCGCTCCAGTGTCTCCACCGGCCTTCCCAGAGGTCGCTCCAGTGTCCTCCACGCCTTCCCATAGAGTTCCGCTCTGTGTCTCCACCGGCCTCTCCCAGAGGTCTCCCTAGTGTCTCCACCGTCCTTCCCCAGAGCTCTCCATTTCCACCTCATCGTCTAGCTCGCATATCTCCGTCTTTCCTAAACCACTCCCCGCTTCAAGAGCCGCCCATCCTCCAGCGGCTTCTAAAGCTGTTCCAGCTTTCCAGAGCCGCTCCGCTCCGCAGCTTCCCAGTGCTGCTCCGCCTCCCAAGAGCCACTTCCAGTCCTCTGGTTTACTGGCTTGCAGAGGTCTATGCAAGTTTGTTCCTGTTTCTTGCTGCTTTTCCCTTAGGTGTCCGTCACCGAGATTAATTGGAGAGGCGAAAGACATAGCTGAATACGAAGAGGGGCCCTAAAGGGGGGTACTGTCACGGGTGCTCTCTCGTATCCATGTCGCTGTCGCGGTACACCCGTGCCTCCGCTGCCGGGCGGTCCCTCCCCCTGCCCTCACTTACCTCTCCTGGCTCCTGTCTTGCTCCAGCTACTGGTGTAGTAGGCCCGGGCCTCCTTGCTTGCAGTTGCTCCTCTCAACCACTAGAGGGACTTCTCAAGCCTTAAAGGGCCAGCGTCCTCCTATTGGCTGCTGCTAATCTGGCTCGCCCTTATATTCCGGCAACTCCCTTCTCTCCTGTCGGATCTTCTCCTATGATCTCCTATTTTTCCATGCCAGCTTCCCTACCGTTCCTGTGGAAGAGAAAGCCCTAGCCCTAGAGCCTTTTAGTTCCGTTGTCTGTGTGACCCGTTACAGTTATTCTACCATCCTTATCTACTATTTGTGCAATATATTTAATCACCTGTCCAATCCAAACATTCTGCTCTGGAATAGTTAAAAATTCCTTAAAATTAAAATTGTGCCTAATTGGGCTAAATGAAAAAACACCCCTAACCTTCAGCCACTCTTTTACTTTATCCCAACCTTTTTTCATATTTACTGATATCTATTTCTCCGATATTCTCTGCATTACACACGCCACTCTCCAGTAATTCCATTAAGTTCCATATTTACCCTTTCTCAAATCCAACGTTTTTTGAAATGCTGAACATTCCTTTCTTAGGGCCAGAAAACTCATTGAGATGCCAGGAAGTCCCCCCCTCAAATCCAGGATAATCTAAACCCCTTGTTTCCTGGTTTGATAAATAAGAATTTATTCTGGCTTCTGCTCTCCCCTCCCCAGATCATGTCCCCCAAATACCTTCTAATTTTTTTAAATTTTGATTAGATCCACCGTGAACAGCTGAGAGGGTACAATAATTGGGCGCAGCACCACATTTTAATAAGACTAACTCTGTCTGCGCTTTGGAAATGGCATTTTTTTTCCAACCATTTACCCTTTTCTTGATTTTTTCATTAGTGGTTTGATGTTCAATTCTACAAATCACCCTAATTCCCTCCGAAACCGACACCCCCGGTATCTTGAAATTCCCTCCCTTTTTGAGGTTCCTCAGCTTACATTCCTGTAAGTTGAATTTCCTCCCCCAATGGGCGAACTATAGATTTTTCCCAGTTTAATTAACAGTCCGCTAGAACCTCCCGAATTCTTCCACTCTTTCAATCACTTTTGGGATCCCTTCACTCTGAGTCTTCAATGTAAACAATATCATCTGCTGTACAGGGAATCTTGTCCCTCTCCCACCGCTCCCCGCATCCCCGAATATCCTTCATTTTCTCTTATTTGATAGCCAAGGCTCAATATACAATGCGAAGGAAGCAGGGAGAGGGGGACACCCCTCCCGCGTAACCCCTGCTCAAGGAGAAACAAGACGAGCTGCTTCCCCCTACTCTAACTCTAGCCTTCGGGGACTGATACATTGCCCTCACCGCCTCAACAAACCCTGGGCCAAAGCCAAATTTATGTAATACTACCCAGAGGAAGCGCCACTCCACCCTGTCAAAGGCCTTAACGGCATCTAATGACAGGATGGAGCGATGCCCCCCCACTCCCAACTGGACATCGGAAAAAAGACGATGTAGATTGTTACTTGTACTCCTCCCGGGTATAAACCCGTTCTGATCCGGGTGCACCAAAGAGGCGATCACTTTTTTTAATCTATTCGCCATAACCTTGGCATAAATTTTAATATCTGAATTTAGAAGAGATATAGGCCGATATGAGCCTACATCCCTTAAATCCTTGTCCTTTTTAGGAATAACCACTATCACTGCCTCCTCCATAGACTGTGAAATACGACCCAGTTTCCTCACCTCATTAAACACCCGAAACAGAAGGGGCCCCAACACTTCGGAATATTCCCTGTAAAGCCTATATGGAAAACCATCCGCTCCTGGGCTGGTGTCAGGCGATGTCCCAATAACCTCCATTAATTCCTCGATGGACATTGGCGCCTCAAGTTCCTCTCTCTCCTCCGATGTCAACTTAGGGAATTTAATATTATACAAGTAGGACTGTAGTTCTGAGGATGAATCATCCCACTCTGATTGGTACAGTTTCTGATAAAAAAATCCTAACTGTTCCTAAACTGTTCCTTCCTCCGTCTTTTCCAGTCCTCCCTCCTGATTTGCTATATCTTTAATTTTGTTATCCTGTAAACCAGGGTCTATAATAGAAGCTAAAACTTTTCCCGGTTTTCCTCTTTCTAGAAAATTTTTCTGTCCCCTAAAGAAGGTCTTTTGCTGTGCCTTTTCTTTCATATATGTATTCATAGAGTTCTTTGCCTCCTGCCATGCTATCCTCCTTTCTCTAGTTGGATCATCGGCCAATTCCCTTAGTTTTTTTCCATGTCCCTTCTTAGGGACCTTCCTGTACTCTAAATTCCTTCTTTTTAATCTCAATCTTATCCCTAAATATCCCTCTAAGGTACGCCTTTAAGGTATCCCAGACTAAGAGCAAATCGTACCTGCCACAATTGTTCTCCCAGAATTCAGTAATGAGCCCCGAGATTCCATCTTTGTTATCTAAGAGACTGAACCAATGGGGGTTCATTCTGAAGGAGATTTTTCCCTTACTTCTTCCCCCAGCTTTCAACCTTCAAGCCACTGGCGCATGATCAGAAATAGTGATGGTTTCATACTTCATCCCACTTATTAAATCCAGGGCCTTGTTGTTTACCAGACATAAATCTATTCTGGAGAAGCTCTCGTGGGTCTGACTAAAACAAGAAAAAGTTTTTTTTTCAGAATATAGGAACCGCCAAACATCAACAAAACCGACTTTCATACAAAAATTCCTCAAATTTGGTGTGCTACTGTTCTTGTAGCTCGTGTTACCCCTCATCCTCATTCTGTCTTTTTCCCCATCCATAATGGCGTTGATATCACCCATTATAAAGACGGGGAATGGATCCCTTACCTCCATAAATTCCAAAAGCTTTCCAAAAATCATGAATGAGAATGGCGGGGGAATGTAAACAAACGCCAAGATATTAACTTGCTCCCTCCAGGACCCATAAAAAAATATATACCTCCCCAATTTATCAATCTCCACTTTAAAGATTTTGTAATCAATCCTATTGTGGAACAGAACCGTTACCCCTCTGGAGTATGAGGAACCGAACGAGTGAAATACCTTTGAGGCCCATTTCTTTTCCAACCATTGTTTTGATTCTACAGTGAGATGAGTTTCTAATAGGCAGACTATGGATGGAAGATGCCTTTTTATGCAGTCCTCCACCATACACCTTTTCGTGTGGTTCCCCCAAACCCCTAACATTCCAGGCAACTATCTGTAGTTCCATTTGTCAGAGAGGGAAAAAAAAAGGTCTGTAGCCACAAAGTAGCCCCCCTTTGAGTTTAGAAGTTTTGCTAATATCACTCTGGGGGGAGAGCCCACCAGAGGGAATTTTCCTGGGACCCTATGGGCCCTTTCTATTGAAAAAGTCCTAGAGAGCCCTTCTACTTTCAAAGTATCTTCTATCCATTTTTCCAGAAATATTTCTAATTCCTTGTCCCCTGAATCCTCGGGGAACCCCACAATCCGCAGATTGGATCTTCTGGACCTATCTTCTAGGTCTGTTAATTTTTCCCTCAGGAACTTATTCTCCTTCTCTAGTTTTTCTGTTGATTTTCCTAGGGCCCTCTGCTCTTTTTCTAATGTTTTTACTTGTGCCCTAGTCTCTGCCAGGGAATCTCTGATTTTACCCAAATCCCCTCGGATGAGGGAAATATCTGATTTGACATCTCCCGTTTCCTTTTTCAATTCTTCCAGTGAGGAGTTAAGTTTTTGAACATTTACCAGTATTTCCCTAAGAATGGGATTTTGCTCTCCCTCTTCTCCCTGCACCGGGAGGACCTCATACCTAGAACCCCCCCCTGTTGCCCCATCTTCTGGAGGGTCTGCCTGGCTTTGAGGGGTTTTCCCCACCTGTCTTGTCTTGATACTGGGGGATTTCCACAACTTGTCCAACTTTCCTGTGGATTCTACTTTCCCCTCAGCCTTTTCTTTCTCCTTTGGAGAAAACATTCCTTGGTTTTTGGGGGGCATTTTCGTAATTAAACAATTTAATAGAGTTAATAATGACAGAGCAACTGCCGCGTGGAAAGCAAACAAACAATTATAAAGCAACCTTCAAATGCATAGGAAATTAACCCCTGCAGTAAATAGACCACCAACAGACCTTTCCCCAAAAGCTCTGGGGTTAGCAAACAGATATAGACTATGTATAGACAGAGGTAATAAGCAGATAATTTCGACAAATGTTAGTTAGCCCACCGGCAGACATACACAAGATAAGCCCCATCAATTAATACAACAACTTTCCCATGTCCCAGGAAACCGGGGGAGTAAGGGGGTAAGCCACCGATAAATTTGGGCAGTTAATTAGCCAGCCTGCTGTTATTCAGTTAGCTGGAATCTGCAAAGAAAAGTGTTACAAAAAAAAAATTAAAAATACAGATATAAGAACAAAAGTCCATCCCTGGATAACTCTGGGGTCGAGAAGCAGATGTCGATTCCGTGCACTCTTGGCAAAGTTAAGGCAGTTAGTATAGTAATCCACTTAACCGGTAATTAGTACAGTTGTTAGAAATTAGAAAGCCAGCCATCACTCAGTATTTTGACACAGTCAGAGTGGTTATGGGCAGATACGGGTATAGGAGAAACAATCCGTTCCCAGAAAACTCTGGGGTCAAGAGACAGATATCAGATTCATGTAGATTAGCTGAGTTAGTACAGTTAGTATAGTAATCCGCCTGCCCAAAAGTTAGAACAGCTGTTAAATGTTAATAAGCCAGCCAGCACTCAGGGAGGGAACCCCTCAGTATATTGATACAGCCGCAGACTTAGTTCAACAGACATATGGGTTAAAGGCCAATAAAAATGCCATGTTGCAGTTTCATTAACTTGGTACTTATCTGGCTTCAGATTCCCTGTTCTTCAATCCGGCTTCTTTGACCCAAACAGCCCTTTTCCAGAGCGGGAACCACCAACCTCGGTGTAGACCTGCTGCCAGCGTGGCTTTGGATCAGGAGCTTCGATCGTCTCTCCTCTGCCTCCAGATTGCGCCCAGTACTGCCACTGATGCCGTAGCCTGGGTCCGATCCTGGGAAACCCCGGGCAAAGAAGATCCTCACTAGCCCTCTGGACACAGTATCGGTAACGGCCTGACATTCAGGACCGCTTAGAGGACGCAAACGGTGGGGCAGCGGAGCGTTCTGACCCAGCAAGGCCGTTCATACTCCATACTGCTCTCGGCTGGGATCGCCTCATGGAGGACGCGGAGGAGCAGAGCGGGGAGGAGGGTCTAAGCGCGACGTGCTCACGTCATGCCGCTGCACCGGGGACAGATGATAATTTTTGGGTTTTTAACGGTTTTTTTTTCTACGGTGTTCATTGTGAGGGATCAATAATCTTTTTTAATTCTATGCTTCCTCTGGATGCGGGGTATGTGGGGTTTGTGTTATGAGTTATACTTTTTTGTGTCTTTTATGTCTCTTTATATGTTTATGGGGCTTATGGCCATTTTTATTAATTTATTTTTATTTGAGAACATTTTTTTAACCTTTTTATTAGATGGGACATGAAGAATCAATCATCTTATGTGTTTGTGATAATAGCCTGAAGTACTGATGTATTGCAGGGGGTTAGCTGTGTCTGCACATGCACAGATGGCATCTTACAGCTGCTATGACAGTGATTGGCGCCCCCTTAGATGGGACAGGGGGGGGTCGTAGGGGAGAGACCCCTGTGAGCCAAGTTAAATTGTTAACAGGTTAAACGCTTGCGGTCAGAGCCCACTCCGACTGCAGGTGTTGCACTGGGGTGTCAGCTATTGGCTACAGCTGACACCCAGTGTATTCCACTGCCGGCTCATCTCTGATCTCTAGCTGATCCGGTGTCATCTCTGCGGCCGACATATCGTTAAGGGGTTAATGATTCCTGATATGTGATCATTTTCTGTCATTTGGGACTTCATGTAAAATAGAATTGGACCTTCCTAATTCAATTCCTTTGGTATTTTACAATAATATTGGGGTTTTTGGGTAACTTGAAGTCCATGGTCTGGACTCATGGAATCCCAATTACCGGTAAGTCTTTTTTCTCAGCTTTCTAGTTCCTCCTAGTATTGCTGTCCACATGTCTACATTTGGCCTCCAGTCTTCTCCTGCCTCCGATGACTTATAGAACCCTCTTAGCACTTCCTGGAGCACCCACACCTCAACTGTGTGAAGTGCCCAATGCCCCGATTTTCGAGCTGTAACATAGGCCATGAAGTATGTGGTGGATCTGGTCACACCAATGTTGCTAATTAGACCTAGAGTTAGCAAGTAGGGTCTAGGAGTAAGAGGGTCTCTATGGAGGAATTGTGGCACAGAACTTATGTTTTCTGTCCATGTGTCTGACTACAATAAATGCTCTTTTTACAGATATCTAGACCTGGAGGCTCCATGTCCACTATAATGGGACAGAGACGTGGTGACAACACATATTAGTAGTGTTCATCTCTAAAACCTCCAGCTCCCTGCTTTGTTCCTTCACATCTTCCACGTCCTGTAATGGCCTTTAAACATGGACACCATGTCACCAGCATAACATGAGACCCTAGTGAAGAGCTGATGGGTGGCCGGACTCTTCAGTAACAGAATGACCTGCAACATCTGCTGAAGTATATGGCCAATGTCATGTCCGAGAGAGAAGAGGAAGAGCCAGATCTGTACAACGTGTCCTTCAGCGGTAAGTCCCAAAACAATAAGAGATTCTCCACCCCAAATGAGCTCATGTTGTACATTCATCAAAATATCAAGGGTTATTGGAAAAATACATTTTCTAAGTATCTGATTTTGATCCAGGCCAAATTTTGGGTTGGGAAGGAATTTTACCAGCCATTGATTTTGGGTTTTTTTGCCTTTTCCTGGGTGGACACTAATTTATGGACTGGAGTTAATGGAGGATGTGTCTTTACCCACCTTTTTCTACAATGATCATTTATCATATTGATGATATCTTGGGACATGATGCTCAAATCTTCTCAAGGGGTTACTAGCAGATATCAAACCCTCATCATCACATCATCCTGGAGTCGCCAGCGGAAATGAGGACCTCATCACCATCGCACCCTGGCATCACCAGAAGATATCAGGTCCTCATCACCATCGCATCCTGGCGTCACCAGCAGATATCAGGCCCTCATCATCACATAATCCTGGAGTCACCAGCAGATATCAGGCCCTCGTCATCATAACACACTGGAGTCACCAGCAGATTTTGGGCCCTCATCACCATCTCATCCTGGAATCACCTGTGGATATTGGGCCTTCATCTCAATCACATCTTGGAGTCACCAGCATATATAAGGTGCTCCTCACCGTCACATCCTGGCATCACCAGCAGATATCAGGCCCTCATCATCACATAATCTTGGAGTCACCAGTAGATATCAGGACCTCGTCATGAAATCCTGGAGTCACCAGCAGATATCAGGTCATCATCATCACATAATATGGAGTCACCAGCAGATATCAGAACCTCATCATCACAAAATCCTGGAGTCACCAGCAGATATCAGAACCTCATCATCACATAATCCTGGAGTCACCAGCAGATATCAGGACCTCATCATCACAAAATCCTGGAGTCACTAGCAGATATCAGGACCTCATCTCCATCTCATCCTGTAATCAACTGTGGATATTGGGCCCTCTTCTCAATCACATCCTAGAATCACCTGTGAATATTGGGCCCTCATCACCATCACATCCTGGAGTCACCAGCAGATCTCAGGAACTCATCATCACAAAATCCTGCAGTCACCAGCAGATATCAGGAACTCATCATCACAAAATCCTGCAGTCACCAGCAGATATCAGGAACTCATCATCACATAATATGGAGTCACCAGCAGATATCAGGACCTCATCATCACAAAATCCTGGAGTCACCAGCAGATATCAGGCCCTTGTCATCATAACGCACTGGAGTCACCAGCAGATATTCAACCTTCATCTCAATCACATCCTGGAATCACCTGTGGATATTGGGCCCTCATCTCAATCACATCCTGGTGTCACCAGCAGATATCAGTCCCTCATCTCCATCTCATCCTGGAATCACCTGTGGATATTGGGCCCTCTTCTCCATCACATCCTAGAATCACCTGTGGATATTGGGCCCTCATCACCATCACATCCTGGAGTCACCAGCAGATATCAGGACCTCATCATCACATAATATGGAGTCACCAGCAGATATCAGGACCTCATCTCCATCTCATCCTGGAATCACCTGTGGATATTGGGCCCTCATCTCAATCTCATTCTGGAATCACCTGTGGATATTGGGCCCTCATCTCAATCACATCCTGGAATCACCTGTGGATATTGGGCCCTCTTCTCCATCACATCCTGGAATCACCTGTGGATATTGGGCCCTCTTCTCCATCTCATCCTGGAATCACCTGTGGATATTGGGCCCTCTTCTCCATCTCATCCTGGAATCACCTGTGGATATTGGGCCCTCGTCATCATCACATCCTGGAGTCACCAGCAGATATCAGAACCTCATCATCACATAATCCTGGAGTCACCAGCAGATATCAGGAACTTATCATCACAAAATCCTGGAGTCACCAGCAGATATCAGGACCTCATCATCACAAAATCCTGGAGTCACCAGTAGATATCAGGACCTCATCATCACAAAATCCTGAAGTCACCAGCAGATATCAGGACCTCATCATCACATAATCCTGGAGTCACCAGCAGATATCAGGACCTCATCATCACAAAATCCTGGAGTCACCAGCAGATATCAGAACCTCATCATCACATAATCCTGGAGTCACCAGCAGATATCAGGACCTCATCATCACAAAATCCTGGAGTCACCAGCAGATATCAGGACCTCATCATCACAAAATCCTGGAGTCATCAGCAGATATCAGGACCTCATCATCACAAAATCCTGGAGTCACCAGCAGATATCAGGACCTCATCATCACATTATCCTGGAGTCACTAGCAGATATCAGGACCTCATCTCCATCTCATCCTGTAATCAACTGTGGATATTGGGCCCTCATCTCAATCACATCCTAGAATCACCTGTGAATATTGGGCCCTCATCACCATCACATCCTGGAGTCACCAGCAGATCTCAGGTCCTCATCATCATCACATAATATGGAGTCACCAGCAGATATCAGGAACTCATCATCACAAAATCCTGGAGGATCCTGATGATGAGGTCCTGATATCTGCTGGTGACTCCAGGATTATGTGATGATGAGGTTCTGATATCTGCTGGTGACTCCAGGATTACATCCTGGAGTCACCAACAAATATCCGGCACTCGTCCTCATCACATCCTGAAGTCACCAGCAGATGTCAGGACCTCCTCATCACATAATCCTGCAGTCACCAGCAGATGTCAGGACCTCCTCATCACATAATCCTGCAGTCACCAGCAGATGTCAGGACCTCCTCATCATATCTTGGAGTCACAAGCAGATATCAGGCCCTCCATTTCATCTCCATTTCATCCTGGAGTCGCCTACGGATATTAGGCTTTCATCATCACATCTCCCAGGAGCCATCAGCAGTAATCACGACCTTGTTGTCAGTTCCTCCTGCAGTCACATTCTGGTATCATTCCTCTCTTTCTAACCTTGACCCAGTGTCACCAGAAAATTACTTCTTACTCTAACTGTACCTAATCTGTGTGACAGGCTGAGGGAATGGTAAAGGATGATGCCTAAATTAACCCAGACATGTATCCTTCAATCCTGGACTTTTCTGACAGGAATCTAAAGGCTCTAGACCTCAGGACTTGTGTCTGGCGGATGGCCAAGAGTAGGAGTGACTGATCAGATACCTCTTACATACAGCTTTTCCTGCCATACAACTACTATCTGTTCCGACTGCAACACAAAGATCTACCAGGTGTGATTGTGCACTTGAGAAGATTAATCTCAACCATTTCCCATTCTACTATCTCTTGAAATCTACCATCAGGGACTATTGGGAGGTCCTGTACACAGTAAACATCTCCAATGTTTGTATTTATTAATGGCCAATGGTTATCTCTATCTGCTGTAAGCTTGGCCTTACGTAGGCTGACGGGACAGGAGCCGGGACCAAACCCTGAGGGATCCTTTCTCATAGATATCACTCAAACACTATATATAGGACATGACACCATGTGCCCCAGGAGCTTATATACTAAGTGCTTGCCATCGTGTCCGCCATGTAAACATTCTGGATAGATCTTCACAACCTGTAATCAGATTCTTCATTGGTTCCTGTAGTGACATAATGTTTCATAGACCTTGTTGATGATTGCCACCCCATTGATTTTTGGGATTGTAGAGCAGGCTGTATTCAGCAAGTATCTTCTGTTTGTTGTAGGTGATGATTTTCTGCTTTCCCATGAGGTGAGACCCTCACCCTTATTCTCCTTCCACTCGGATGATGTACCTGATGACAGTGTAGAAAGTGATGTGATGGTGGGACCCTACGCAGGTGAGGACTGTGTCCATGGCCTCATCTTCCCATCATCTTTGACCTCCGCACATGTGCACTGGTTAAACGTCTTCAACTGTTGAGAATGTCGTTTAAATACAAAAATTCTAAAATAATTGGCACAAAGGAGAGAGAACCTCGTCACAAAGGCTACCAATCTACAAGGCAAGGTGCACAGAGACAGCAGAAAAGTGGAACCTTCAAAGATTTGTGTGATGTCAATATGTTCTGTGGTGAGTTTTCAGATATATGGGGAGGACAGGCTGTGGACTGGAGATTACATGTGAGGAGGTATCAGGAGATTAGGAGAGATGTATGGAGAGGACAGGGTGAGGTCTGGAGATTACATGTGATATATATCAGGAGATTAGGAGAGATGTATGGAGAGGACAGGGTGTGGACTGGAGATTACATGTGAGGAGATATCAGGAGAGATGTATGGAGAGGACAGGGTGTGGTCTAGAGATTACATGTGAGGAGATATCAGGAGATTAGGAGAGATGTAGGGAGAGGACAGGGTGAGGACTGGAGATTACATGTGAGGAAATACCAGGAGATTAGGAGAGATGTATGGAGAGGACAGGGTGAGGACTGGAGGAGTGCCTGATCTTAGCGCAGCACAATTTACAATTTTTAAATTCATTCGCTGTTTTGTTTTTCTATTCGAATCAGCCGGTTGTTGTGTACCATATGTGGAGGTGGCCACAAGTCCCTACGGTTTTTGATCGCATTAACAGTTTGGAACGCGCCAAATCCTATTCGCGTGCGCCACAAATGTAGTCCCCGTTGGACAAGTTCAGAGTTCAGCAGGCAAAACGAAAAAATGTGTAGAAACCCCGATGCGAAGATATGCGAAATTGAAAATGCGTCCGGCGAGCCCATATAGTAAACTGACCCACATCTCCTGCGCCAAATACTCTGAGTCTCATGTGGGCCATATCGTTATACACGTAGTTCTTAATTTATCCATCCTTGTGGGTCGCTTTCTTCTTTTCTTCGAGGCCTGGACATTGCCGATCCAGCCGTGTCACTGATAATAAAGGCGTATTCTGCTTATGGTGTTGTTATTCTCATAAGGTTTTTTTGCATTATGATCCTCAGATATTTATTAGGAGCGTCGCCCCGCCCCCATCCTCTTTTATTGTGTGTATTTACATTTCCTATTATGATGGGACAGTTTGGACCGAGTAACGTGACAATAATAATATTATTGCTTCATGCTCCTTGCTTCTTCTACTTCCGTCAAAGACCATAAAAGCGATGATAGGTTGGCGACGTCAAATCAGCCTGCTCGAGGTTATGACGTGGAGATATTGTTGTGTTTGTATAATGATGGCGACTCATATAGATTCATCCAATTTACTAATGAATCTGTTCCATTTTTTAATACAGCATTCAAATCAAAGCTCGCTTGTAATGGGCCTTGCATGCATAATTGCTCAAAAGTCGAAAATTGCCAAGTGCATGAGTTTCTCGTGGCGCTCACGACAGTGCGAGGCTTTAATGTTTGCTTAATTGTGTTTTTTAATCGTTCACTTTCTTAATGACGGATCGTTCAATCCATATCACAGAGGTACCTGAATTCAGAGCCATTGCTCGGATGTTGGGTTTTCTCTTCACCTAATGGATACCAGGAGATGTACCTTGCCACATTCAGGGCCATGAGAAAAGGTGTGATCCGGAGTGAGTTCTTTGGTGGTATGACGAGTCTGAGCTGCGGATGAAGCTGTTTTCACACTTATACAAATAAAAGGTTTTCTCCCCAGAAAGGTGTGAGTCCTATAATGAAACATCGATCGCCCTCTGGACTGAACCTCCTGCCGCACTCCATACAGGCAGAAGGTTTCTCTCCGGTGGGTCCCTCATGGGCTTCTTCAGCCCAGAATTGACTGGAAGCTTCCCACAGTAGCACAAAGAGTAGGGCTTCTCTCGCTGTGGATCCGCTCATGTTTTCGAAGCACAGAACTTCTTCCAAAGTGTTCCAAGAAGATGCAGCAATAAGGCTTCTCCCAGTAGTGCTCTGGTGGACAAAAGGTTGGATTTCCAATAAGGTTTTCCACAATCTGACAGACAAACTCTGCTACTGATGCTTTTTCTCGTGAGAGGGGAGTTGTTCACCCTGCCCTAGATAATTCTAGGTTGTTGGGCTGTGTAACTTCTGGGTGTGTTTCTGCATCAGTTGCCTGCTGGAGAAGCTCGGTCACCCTCAATACAGATTAAAAGCCTTGAAGCTCATAGTGGGGGTTGACTCTGTGCTGTCTACATCCTAAAGCTTTCAAAACAGAGGCGGAATGGGGAGGGTCTCTACAGCTGGGTGGTCGAGACAGAAAAAGGAATTCAAACAGAAGAGTTTTTGCATCTTCAGGGTTCACAGATTGTTCTACGAATTGCGCCTTTTTGGAAGTCTGGAGTGAAGAATTAATCCCCAGTTTGGTCTATCCAAAATCCTTGCAATAATTCTCATAGGAAAGTATGAAGACAGGAGAAGGAGGAAGAACACAACTGTTTCATCATATAAATATGAGGCAAATCCCATTAAAAAAGTAAAAAATATCTGCCTTTTCTGGACCTCAATCAACGGGACAGCAACAAATGCCCCACCGCGTGTGAGACCTAACTTCTAATCTCCTGATACCTCTAACATGTAATCTACAGTCCACACCTGTGCTCTCCAAATCTGTCCTAATCTCATGATATATAATCACATGTAATCTCCCAGTTCAAACCCGTCCTCTCATACAGCCTCCTAATCTCTGATATAATCAATGTAATCTCCAGGACACAACAGGTCCTATCCATACATCTTCCTAATCTCCTGATATATATAACATGCTAATCGCCAGTCCTCTGGCCTGTCCTCGCCGAACATATCTCCCTATATCTACGATATCTATAACAGTAATCTCCAGTCATCCACCTGTCCTCTCAGTACATCTACTCCTAATCTCATGATATATATCAAAGTGTAATTTCTCCAGGAAACACACCCTGATTCCTCTCAAAACAAAATCTCTCCTAATCTCTGGATACCTCCTCACATGTAATCTCCAGTCACACCCTGTCCCTCCATACATCTCTCCTAATATCATGAATATCCGCCACATGTAATCTCAGTCCAACTGTTCCGCTCCATACATCTCTCCTGATTCCTGATATCTCTCACATGAAATCTCCAGCTACCCTGTGCCTTCCAGAATTCTCTAATCTCCTCACATGTAATCTCCAGATCCACCTGTCCTTCTCCAGAATCTCTCCTAATCTCCTGAATCTCCTACATGGAAATCGCCAGTCATCACCCTGTCTTACATACATTCTCCTAATCTCCTGATACCTCATCAATGTAATCTCCAGTCCAACCCTGTCCCTCCCATACATCTCTCCTGATCTCATGATATTATCCTCAAATGTAAATCTCAGTCGCGTCCCTGTCTATCCAATACATCTCTACTATACCCCTACAGTAATTCGCCAGACCATACCTTGTCCTCTCCATACATCGCTCCTAATCTCCTGAATCCTCCCACATGTAATCTCCAGACAACACCCTGTCCTCTCCATACATCTCTCCTAATATTTATCCTAATCTCATGTTAATTCCACTCCACACCACGTGTCACTCTCCATACAATCTCCTTATCTCTGATACCATTCTCATATGTGCATCTCCAGTTCCACACCCGGTCTCTCCACATCTCTCCTAATCTCTTGTATCTCTCAAAGGTAATAATAGTCCACACCCTGTCCTCTCCAACATATCTCCTAATTCTGAGTATATATCACATGTAATCTCCAGGTCCACCCCTGTCCTTCTACATAACTCTCCAATACATCACTTCACATGTAATCTCAGACCACACCCTCAGTCACCCATACATCTCTCGAATGTACTGATAACTCATCACATTTAAACTCCCCGGCCTCAACCTGTCATCTACAGACACTCTCCTGATCTACTCACATGTAATCTCCAGTCCTCACCCTGTCTCTCAGACATTCGATCCTACTCTGATACACTCATCACATGTAAATCGCCAGTCAACACCATGTCCTTCTCTAAATTTCTCCTAATCTCCTATCCTAATCTCAGGTAATCCACTGACACACCCCTGTCTTCCATACCAACCTCATTACTCCTTGATACCCCTCTCAAATGTAATCTCCAGTCCTCACCCTGTCATTTCTCCTTACATCTCTCCTAATATCCTGATTACCTCCACAGTAACTCCAGTCCTCAACCTGTCCTCCTCCATCATCCATCCTAATACTCCCTGATCATATCTACAGTTTGTAATCTCCAGTACACCACCGGTCCTTGCATACAGCTCTCCTGAATTCCTGATGTATCTCCACATGGTAATATCAAATCCTCACCCCGGCTCTCCGTTACAACTCTCCATCTCCTGATATAACCTCACAGTAAGTATATCCAGACCACCCACCCTGTTCCTCTCACCAAGACATCTCTCCTGAATCTCTGATATCTCCTCACATGATAATCTCCAACCCACCCTGTAATCTACATAATCTCTCCTAATCCTCCTGATATTATCCCCTACGTGTAATCTCCAGTCATCACCCTGGCCTCTCCATACATCATCATAAATTTGCTGGCTACTCCCACCATTGTAGTCTCCAGTCCACACCCTGTCCTGCCATACATCTTCATAATCATACGTGATATATATCAACATGTCATCTGCAGTCCACACCCTTCCATCTCCTACATTCCTAATCATCATGATATCTCCTTATAGGTAAGTATCCAGTGCCAACACCGGTCCCTTCCTCTATATTCCCTTATCTGCGGATAACCATCCTCCATGTAAATCTACAGTCCACACCTGTCCTCTACCATACAATCTCTCCTAATCTCCTGATATCATACACATGTAATCTCAGTCCACACCCTGTACTCTCCATTACATCTCCTAATATCCTGATTTCCTCATATGTAATATCCAGTCCTCAACCGGTCCTCATCCATAAATCCCTCCTAATCTCCCATATCTCCTCACATGTAATCTCCAGATCCTCACCTGTCCTCTCATACTCTCCTCATCTCCTGACATTCCGCACATGTTATATCCAGTCCCTACCAGTCCTATCCATACATCTCTCCTAATCTCCTGCTACTCCTCATATGTAATCTCCGCAGTCCTCACCTGTCCCTCCAACTCGCTCATAATCTACTGAAATCGCCTCCTTACAGTAATCTCCAGTCCACACCCGGTCCTCTTCCACTACGTCTCTTAATAATCTGTTCCTGATCCCTTCTCATGTAATCTCCAGACCACACCCTGTCCCTCAAACATTATCCTGATCTCCGACTCTTCTCAAATTTAATCTCCAGCACACCCTGACCTCTTCCAAAAAACATCTCTCCTAATCTCTGATATCTCCTCACATGTAAATGTGCCAGTCCTTCTCATAAATCTATCCGAATCTCTGATATCCTCCTCACATGTATGAGAGATGATAGGGTGGGGACTGGCGGACATGTGAGGAGGTATCGGAGATTAGGCGAGATGTATGGAGAGGACAGGGTGTTGTCTGGAGTGTACATGTGAGGGAATAAAGGAGATTAGGAGAGATGTATGGAGCGGAGGGTGAGGACGGGAGATTACTCTCTCCTAATCATGATACCTCATACATGTAATCTCTAGTCCTCACCGGTCATCATCCATAAATCTCTCCTAATATCAGATATTCCTCACATGTAATCTCCAGTACACACCCTGTCATCCATGCATCTCTCCCCACTCTGGAAACCTCCTCAAAGTAATCTCAGGCCAACACCATGTCCTCTCCATAAATCGTTCTCTATCTCCTGATTACCATCCCATGTAATCTCCAGGCCACACCCTGTACTCTCCAAAATCTCTCCTAAGTCATGAATACATCAAGTATCTCCAGGTCCACACCGGTCCTTTCCATACATACGTAGCCTATCTCATGATATTCCCAATGTAATCTTCAGTCCACACCCGTCCTCCCATAAAATCTCTCCTGAATCCCTGAATAAGATACATGTAATCTCCAGGCCACACACATGGCCGCTCCATACATCTCTCCTACGTCCTGAGATTTCTCATATGTAATCTCCAGTCCACACCCTTGTCCTCTGCCAAACACTCTCTCCTAATACTCCTGATGGCTCCCACATGAATCTCTCAGTCCTATCATAAATCTCTCCTCCCTAATCTCCTGATTCTGCTCCACATGTAATCTTCGACCACACCATGTCCTTCAATGCATCTCCTTGGTCTCCTGATATCTCCTCACATGTATGGAGAGGCTAGGGTGGGGAGGAGATTCGATGTGCGGAGGTTAGAGGATTGTAGACAGATGTAGGAGAGGACAGGTGAGGACTGGCAGATTACATCTCTCTAATCTCCTGATAACCTCAAAACACATGTAATCTCCCAGTCTAACCATGTCTACTCCATACATCTCTCCTATCTCCTGATATCTCCTCACAGTAATCTCAAGTCCTCACCCTGTCCTCTCCATACATCTCTCACAAATCTCATGATATAGTATAACTGTAAGCTCCAGTCATCCAATGTGCCTCTCCATAAATCTTATCATAAATCTCATGACATATATCACAGTAATCTCAGTCCACCACCCTCCTGTCTCTCCATAAATCTCTGTAATCTCCGTGCTAACGCCTAACATGTAATCTCAATACACACCCTGTCCTCTCCATACATCTCTCCTAATCTCCTGATACATCCGCACATAGAATCTCCAGTCCTTAGGCTGTTCTCCATGACATCTCTTCTAATCTCCTGATTTGCTCACATGTCATCACTAGTCCCACCCCGGTCCTCTCCTTACATCTTCCTAATCTCCTCGCTGATATAGTATCAATGGAATCCACCACTCTGTCACTCTCCTTACATCTCTGCCTAATCTCACTGATACTCCTCACAAGTACATCTCAGACACACCTGTCTCTCCATACATCTCTCCTAATATATGATATCTTAATCACAAGTTAAGCGCCGACACACCCATGTCCTCTGCCTACATTCATCCTAATCTCTGAGAGCTCTCTCAATGTAATCGCCAGTCTCGCCCTGTCATCTCCATAATCTCTCTAATCTCCGGTGATATCCACGTAATCTCCAGTCTCCCCCTGGCCTCTCATAAATCGCTCCTCATCTTCCGGCCAACTCCTCATATGTAATCTCCAGTCCACACCCTGTAGCTCCTACATCTCCTAAGATCAATGATATCTCCTCCACATGTAATCTCAGTCTCGCCTGTCGCATCTCCCATACATCTCTCTAATCTCCCTGATATATATACATGAATCTCCAGGCCTCCCAGGTCTAGCCATACATCGTCTACTAATCTCTGAACCTCCTAATATGTACTATCAGTCCAACCCTAGTCCTCTCCAAACATCTCTTCAGATCTCAGCTGATATCTCACTGCAAATATAACTCCCAGTCCTCTCCATAAACTCTCCTAATCTCCGGAAATTCTCATCACATGTAATCTCTAGAACCACACGATCATCTC
Source organism: Engystomops pustulosus (assembly GCA_019512145.1). Classification (NCBI taxonomy): domain Eukaryota; kingdom Metazoa; phylum Chordata; class Amphibia; order Anura; family Leptodactylidae; genus Engystomops; species Engystomops pustulosus. Next base: position 23,501 of record WNYA01001709.1, on the reverse strand, counting down.
CAGCATCTCTCTAATGATCCCATATCTCCTCCACATGTATGGAGAGGCAGGCTGCGGACTGGAGTATTACATGTGAGGAGGTACGGAGAGATGTATGGAGAGGACAGGGTGTGTCTGGAGATTACATGTGAGGAGATATAAGGAGAGTAGGAGAGATGTATGGAGAGGACAGGGTGAGGATGGAGATTACATATATCTAATCCTCTGATACCTCAAACATTGTAACGCCAGTCCTCACCAGTCCTCTCATACATCTTCTCATCTCCTGAATTCTCAAATGTAATCTCCAAGTCACCCCTGACTCTCCATTACATCTCTCACATCTCATGATAATATAATGTAATCCAGCCTCACTTCCTTCCATAATCTCTATCATCTCCGGATATATAAGCAATGTAATCTCCAGTCCAAACCCTGTCACTCTCAAATACATCTTCTCTAATCTGCGCCTACCTTCCTTCACATGTAATTCCAGTAACAACCCGTGTCCTTCTCCTACACTTCTCATAATCTCCTGATCCCTCATCACCTAATCCCAGCCTGACCCTGTCTCTCCAACATCTCCCTAATGCTCCTGATATCGCCTCTACATGTAATCACTAGTCCACACCTGTCCTCTCCCCCATACATCTCTCCTCACATATCGTGTTATATAGAACTGTAATGCCACACCCTAGTCCTATCAACATCTCTCATAATCGCCTGATATCTCCTAACATACATCTACGTCCTCCACCTGTCCTCTCCATAACATCTCTCCTAATCTCCTGATATTACTCACCAAGTAAGGCTCCAGGAACACACCCCTGTCATCTCAAGACACTCTCCTAATTCCTGATATCTCATCAAGTAATCTCAGACCCCACCCTGTCTCATATTCCTTACATCTCTCATAATATCCTGATATCCCTTCACTGTAATCTCCAGTCTCGCCATGTTCTTTTTCCCCAATTTTTGCGTTCCCATTACCCCCCAATCTCTCATAATCATGAGACATCCTCAGATGTATTTCCATACACACCCCTGTCCTTCCATACATCATTCCTAATTCTCTCGATATATCCATCAATGTAATCTCCAGTCTCACCCTGTCCCATCCAGTACATCTCTCCTAATCTCCCTGATATAATCACAAATGTATATACAGTCTCACCCGTCCTCTCAATACATCTCACCCTAATGCTCTGAGTATATATAAATGTAATCTACGTCTCCCCTGTCCTCTCCATACATCTCTCCTAAGCCCTGATATCTAAAAATGTAACCCAATCCTAACCATGTCCTCTCATAACACTATCCTTAATCTCCTGATTTCCTACACAAGTATCTCCAGAACACACCCTTCCTCTCCATACTCTCTCCTAATCTATTGATATCTCCTACATAGTATAATTATAGTCCTCACGCTGTCATCTCCATACATATTCCCATAATATCTGAATTCCTCATTTGTATCTCCAGTCCTCGCCCGTCTTCCATAAATCTCTCCTAATCTCCTGACAATCCTAATATGTAATTCAGTACACTACCCTCCATCTCCATAATCTATCCTAGCTCGGATATCTCCTCACATGGAATCTCCAGTACTCCATGTGCCTCTCCTATACAGTCTTCCCTAATCTCCTGATAATATCAATTGTAATCTCCAGTCATCCCACTGGCCTCTCCTACATTCTCTCCTAAGTCTCGGATATATATCACATGTAATCTCGTCCGGACCTGTCCTCTACATACATCTATCCTAATCTCCTGATATATATCACATGTAATCTCTAGGACCACACCCTATCCTAATCCAGACATCTCTCCTAATCTCCTGAGATATATCCATTGTGAATCTCCAGTCCTCCCCCTGTCTTCTCCATAATATCGTCTCATAATCTCCTGATAGACATCACATGAATCGCCAGTACTCCCCGCCTCTCATACCATCTCTCCTAATCTCCTGATATAGATCACATGTAATTCAGTACCTCACCATGGTCCTCTCCATACATCCTTCCTTAATGCCTATGATATATATAACATGTAATCTCCAGTCCTCCCCCTTGTCCTCATACATCTCTCCTAATCTCTCTGATAATATCACAGGTAATCTCCAGTCATACCCCCGGGTTCTCTCCATACACTCTCATAATCTCTGATATATACAAATGTAATCTCCAGTCCTTACCTGTCGTCTCAATAAATCTCTATAATTCCTGATATATCTCACAGTAATCGCCAGACCACACCCTATCCTCTCATACATCTTCTAATCGACTGATAATATATCACATGTGAATCTCCAAGTCATCCCCATGGTCCTCTCAGACATCTCTCTGAATCTCCTGCAATATCTCCTAACATGTAATCTCAGTACTCACCTGTCCTCTCCCATACAAACTATCCAAATCTCATGATATATATCACATGTAATCTCCAGTCCTCCCCCCAGTATCTCATACATCGCTCCTAATATCCTGATAGAGATACACTGTAATCTTCCAGTTCCTTACCCTGTCCGCGCCATAAATCTATCTAATCTCCTGATATATATCAAATGTAATCTCCAGACCACACCCATTCCTCTCCATGACATCTCTCCTAATCTACGGATATATTACAGTTGTTTTGTTATTTATTTGCTCCAGTCCTCCAGTTACCATTTGTTATCTACATAATCTATTTCCTCCTAATTTATCCTTTGATATTACTCCATGAATCTCCAGTCCTCCATTGTTCCAGTCGTCTATTACAATTGATTGTCCAATATCTGCATGATATATATCCACACGGTAATCTCACAGTCCTCCCCTTTATACATCGTCGCCTATCTCATGCTTACCTCTCTCACATGTAATCGCCAGGCACAACCGTCCTCTCCTATAATATCACTAATCTCTGATAACTCCTCATAATATCAATCAACCAGGCCTACCCTGTCCTATAAAGACATCCTCCTAATCTCCTGATATCTCCGGCAATGTAACACTAGTTCACACCGTGTCCTACCATAATCTATCCTTAATCTCCCTGATATATAGCCATGTAATCCCACCCTGTCCTCTCCACACATCTCTCTAATCTCCTGATATTCATCACATATAATTCAAGTCCTCACCCGTCCTCTCATACATCTAGTCCTAATTCCTGATATCTCCTTACAAGTAATCTCCAGACCACACCCTGTCCTCTCAATACATCTTCCTAATCTCTGATATCTCCTCACATGTAAATCTCCAGTCCTGCCCTGTCATCTCCATACATCTCTCATAATCTCCTGCTAACTCCTATATGATCTCAAGTACACACCATGTCCTCTCCATACATCCTCTCCTAACTCCTGCACATGTAATCTCCAGTAATCACCCAGGTCCCCTCCGTACATCGGCTCCTAATCTCTGATAGTATCAGCATGGAATCTCCGTCCTCACCGTCCTCGCCATACATCTCCCCTAATCTCCTGAATATATCAATGTATCATCCAGTCCTACCCTGTCCTTCTCATCACTTCCGTCCTAATCTCCTGATATCTCCTCAAATGTAATCTCAATCCTCACATGTCCTCTCCATACTCTATCCTAATTCCTCGATATCTCTCACAAGTAATCTCCAGACCCCACAACCGGTCCCTCCATACAATCATGCCTAATCTCTTGATATCTTCACATGTAACACTAGTCCTACACCATGTGTCTTCCATACTCTCTCTATACCTGATACCTCTCATATGTAATCTCCCAGTCACACACTGGTCATTCCATGCCAGCTTCCTAATCGCTGATACCTCTCACATGTAATCTCCAGACCACACCTGTCATCCTCCAGAATCTCTCCTAATATCCTGATACTTCATAACATGTAAACTCCAGACTACCATGTACCTCTAGCATAGCATCTCTAAGGAGCTCCCAAATGTATCTACCAGACACACATTGTCCCTCTCCATAAATCTCTCCTAATAGCATGATATATACTACATGTAAGCCAGTCCTAACCCTGTCTCTCCATAAATCTCTCCTAATCTCCGGATACCTACATCAATGTATCTCCAGTCCACACCTGTGTCCTCGCCATAAATTCTATAATCTCTATGCCTAATCTCATGTAATTCCAACTCCACACCATATCTCTCCAATACAAACCTCTCTAATCGCCCTGATATTATTAATCATGGAATCTCCAGCCACACCTGTCCTGTGCATCACATCTTGCCTAAATTCCGGAATAGTCGTCACATGGAATCGCAATCCTCACACTGGCCTCTCATGACACCTCTCCTAATCTCATGATATCTACTCACATGTAATCTCCAGGCAAAAAACTGTCCGTCTCCATACATATCCTCATAATATCAGATATCTCATCAAATGCATCTCCAAACACACACCAGGTCCTATCCTAACATCTATCCTAATTCTCTGTATATCTCCTCACGTTGTAATCTACAGTCCAGCACCCTGTCCTCTCCATAATCGATCCTAATTCTGATACTCCTCACATGTAGTCTCCAGTCCACACCCGGTCTCTCCATACACCTCCTAATCTCCTGATTATATAACATGTAATCTGAGTCCACACCCTGTCCTCCCTACATATCTCCTATTCAGGACAATATATCAATGGAATCTCCAGTCTCCCCCTGTCCTCTCCCTTACATCTCTCCTATCCCATGATATCTCATCACATGTGAATCTCCAGTCCGCACCCTGTACTATCCATACATCTCGCCCTAATGCGCCTGATACTATCCTCACATGTAATCTCCAGGTCCGCACCTGTCCCTCCGATACAGCTTCTCCTAATCTCCTGAAATCGAACCCTCGATGCTTACATGTAATCTCCGTCCACACAGGTCCTTCCATAAATCTCTACATAATCTAGATACATCCTGACATGTAATCTCCAGCACACACTGTCCTCCCAAACATCTCTCCTAATCTCCTGATATCTCCTCAATGAATTCCGAGTCCTCTCCTAAATCTCTCCTCATCTCCTGATATCTCACACGTAGGGAGATGATAGGGTGGGATGGAGATTACAGGTGAGGAGGTATCAGGAGATAGGAGAGAGGTATGGAGAGGCCAGGGTGTGTATGAGCTTACATGTGAGGAGTATATAAAGAGATTATGAGAGATGTATGGAGAGACAGGGTGAGGACTGGAGATTACAGTGCTCTCCTAATCTCTGATACCTCATCCACACTGGAATCCCAATCCCCCCTGTAATCTCCATACACTCTTCCTAATTCATGATATATATCACATGTACTCTCCAGTCCTCCCCTGTCCGCCTCCATACTATCTCTCTAATGCTCGATAATATATATGTAATCTCCGTCCATCCCCTTACTATCCATACATCTTCTTCCTATCTCGTGATATACATCACAGTGTAATCTCCAATCCACCTGTCCTCTCCATACATTTCCGAATCTACCTGATATACATCAATGTAATCATTTACAGTCCTCCCCTGTCCTCTCATACATCTCCTAATCTCCTTGATATCTCCTTATAGGAATCCAGTCCACACCCTGTCCTTCTCCAGACATCTCTCCTAATCTCCTGATATAGTATCACATGTAATCACAGTCCTCCCCCTTGTCCTCTCCAATACATTCTCTGCCTAGATCTCCTGATATATCACAAATGTAATCTACAGTCCGCCCCATGTTCCTCTCCATTACAATTCTAATCTCCGAATATATATCACATGTAATCTCCAGTCCTACCCTGTCCTCTCCATACATCTCCTAATTCCTGATAGATATCACCATGTAATCTCAGTCAAAACGTCCTCTCCATAATCTTTCCTAATACCTGAGATATTCCCTCATATGTAATCTCCAGTCCTCACCCTGTCCTTACAAAATCAATCTAATCTCCTGATCATCTCCTCACATGTATCTCCAGTCCACGCCATGTCCTCTCCATCATCTATCCTAATCTCCTTATATCGCCTCCATGGAATCCCAGTCCCTCACCTGTCTTCATAATTATCCTAATCTCCTGATATCTCCGCACATGTAATCTCCAGTCCTCACCCTGTCCTCTCATACCTCTCTCCTAATCTACATGATATCTCCTACATGTAATCTCCAGTCCTCCCCATGTCCCTCAACACTCTCTAATCTCCTGAATCGCCTACATGTAATCTCCCAGTCCACACCCTCTCTCCATAAATCTCTAATAATATCGATACCTCCTTACCATGTAACCTCCAGACCCACACCAGGTCTATCCCAAACAGCTACCTCTAATATCCGTGATATCTCTCACAGTAATGGTCCCAGTCCTCTCTAAATCTCTCCTAACTCATGATATCTCCTCACGTATGAGGATAGGTGGGGAATGGGATACATGTGAGCGAGGATCAGGAGATTAGGAAGAGATGTATGGAGAGGGACAGGTGCGGTCTGGAGTTTACATGTGAGGAGATATACCGGAGAGAGGAGAGAGGTATGGAGAGGACAGGGTGCGGGAGGGAGATTATTCTCCTAATCTCTGATACCTCATCACATGTGAATCTCCAGTCCTAACCTGTCCTCTCACATTAACAGATATCCTAATCTCCTGATATTCCCAATTATCTACAGTCCACACCCTGTCATTCCATGCTATCTCCTAATATATTGAACCTCATCCATGTAATCTCCAGTCCACACCCTATCCTCTCAATAATCTGCTCATTATATCCTAGATACAATCTATCAGTTAATCTCCAGTCCAACCTTCTCTCCAGACATCTCTCCTAATCTCTGAATCTCATCTAAATGTAGGTAACTAGTCCACACCCTGTCCTGATAATACATACTCGCTAACTGCAGGATAGATATCACATGATAATCTCCAGATCCACACATGTCCTCTCCATACATCTCTCCTAATATCCTGAGTATCATCTCATATGGTAATCTACCAGTCCACACCAGTCCTCTCAAAAAATCTCTCCTAATTCTCCTGTATCGACTCACATGGTAATCTCCAGTCCTACCAATGGCCTCTCCAGCACTCTCATAATCTCATGCATGAATATATAACATGTAATCTCCTAGACCACAACCTGTCCTCTCCCTACATCTATCCTAATCTCATGACATATATCAATGTAATCTTCCAGGACCACATTCCTGTCTCTCCTTACATCTCTCCCTAATTCGGATATATATCACATGTAAATCTCCAAGTCAGCCCCATGTCCTCTCCATACATCTCTCCAATCTCCTGGATGAGATCACCTGTAATCTCAGACAACACCTGTCCCGCATACAATCTACCTAATCTCCTGATAAATACCATGGAATATCCAGTCATCACCCTGTCCTATCCATACATCTCTCCTAATCTCTGAATCTACTCACATGTAATCTCAGTCCTCACCCTGTCCCTTCCAGACATCTCTCTAATTTCCTGAAACGCGTACGCCTTAATGTAATCTCCAGTCCACACCCTGGTCCGCATGCCATACATCTTCTAATAATCTCCTGATACTCATTACATGTAATCTCCAGACAACACCCGTCCTTCTCCAAAAGCTCTCCTAATTCCTGATATTCCTAACAGTTCTGTACCAGTCCTCCCTCCATAAAATCTTCCTAATCTCCTGATATCTCCTCACATGTAGGAGATGATAGGGTGGGGACTGGAAGATTACAGTGAGGAGGTATCCGGAGATAGGGGAGAGATGTATGGAGAGGACAGGGTTGTGCGTCTGGAGCTTACATGTGAGGCAGATATAAAGAGATTAGGAGAGATGTATGGAGAGGTACAGGGGGAGGACTGGAGATTACATTCTCCTAATCTCCTGATACATATAATTTAATCTCCAATACGTAACCCTGTCCTCTCCATACATCTATCCTAATTCGCCTGATATATTCACAGGTAATCTCAGTCTCCCCCTAGTCCTACCATAACATCTCTACTAATATCCTGATATATATCACATGTAATCTCCAGCTCATCCCCTGTCTCTCATACATCTATCATAACTCCTGAGAGACTATAACATGTAATTCCAATGCCTCACCTGTCCTCTCCATAACTATAATAATCTCCTGAGATTTTTTTTAAAAAAACCCATCACATGTATCTCAAGTCCTCCCACTGCCTTCCAGCCATACAGCTCCTAATCTCACTGATATTCTCATTATATGTATCTCCAGTCCCACAACCGTGGACGAGCATACATCTCCGCCTAATCTCATGATATATATCAAATGTAATTCCCAGTACTCCCTCGTCCTCTCCATAAATATCTCCTAATCTCGCCTGATATATATCACAGGTCATCTCCAGTCCTCCCCCCCTGTCCTGCCATACAATCTCGCCTAATTCTAATTGTATATAGCACAGTAATCTCCAGTCCTGCCCCTGTGCTCCAGGACGCGTCCTATCTGCTGCCGAGCGTTATATCAACTTAACTCCAGTCCATCACCGGTCCTGGCTCGTCATACAAATCCTCCTAATATCCTAATCTCCTATATTGATATAAGTATCTCCGTCCTCACCCTGCTCTCAATCCCCTCCATACATCCCTATCTATCCTCATGATATATACTCACATGTAATCTCCAGCTCTCACACTGTCTCTCTCTCCTACCATACATCTCTCCTTAATCATACTCTGATCTATCTCCTGTATACACATGTAAATCTCCAGTCCTCAACCCTGTCCTCTCCCATACATTTCCATCTTGCACGTCCTGTTATATTTTCTTCCGAAAGATCTACTCATTCTGATCCACGTCCGCCCCTGCGCCTTCCCTACCATACTCCTCCTAACTCACTGATATATCATCAAATGTAGATACTCCAGGTCCTCGACACGGTCCGCCCCTCGCTTCCTCATCATACTCATCCTAATGCTCCGAATACGCATTAAGATTAATCTCCCAGTCCCCCCCCTGTCCTCTGGGCCATACATTCTCTATAATATCCATGATAGACTTATAACATGTAATCTCCAGCCACTCCCCCATGTCCTCTCAACAATCTCTCCTATCTCCTGATATCTCCTTCACATGTAATGTCCCAGTCCTCTCCAGAAAGTTCTCATAATCTCATGATGAGTCTCTACATGTTGGAGATGATTAGGGTGGGGACTGGAGGAGTACATGTGAGGAGGGACGAGATTAGAGAGAGTCATGGAGAGGACAGGGTGTGGTCTGGATTTACCATGTGCAGGAGATAAGGAGATTAGGAGAGATGTAGGAGAGGACAGGGTGAGGAATGGAGTGATGCTCCACTAATCTCTGAACCTCTAACATGTATCTCACAGTCCTCACCTGTCCTCTCCATACATCTCTCATAATTCCTGATATCTCCTCAATGTTATCTCCAGTCCACACCGTGTCATCTCCATGCCAATATCCTCCTAATCTCTTGCAACCTCCTCACATGTAATCTCCAGTTCACACCCTATCCTCTCCATTATATTCTCCTTATTCTCCTGATACCATCTCACATGTAATATCAAGTCCACACACCATGTCCTCTCCATACATCCTCCTAATCTCTATTGAGATATCCGCAATGCTAGTAACTAGTCCCACACCCTCCTGTCCTCTCCATACACTCTCCTAATCTCCTGATATTATGTAAATTGTAATCTCCGTCCACACCTGTCCTCTCCATCATCTCATCCCTTAATATCCTGAAATCCTCCTCATGACTGTCAGCTCCAGTCCAAACCGTCCTCTCCAAACATCTCTCCGAATCACCTGATAGCTCCTAACTGTAATCTCCCAGTCCTCTCATAACTCTCTCATATCTCCTGATATCTCCTCAATGTAATCTCTAGGACCACACCTGTCCTCTACATGCATCTCTCCTAATCTCCTGAATATATCAATGTAATCTCCAGACCACCACCCTGTCCTGCTCCAACATCTCCTCCTTACTTACTGATAATCAAGTAATCTCCAGGGTACCAACATCATGTCCTCTCTAGACATATGCTCCCTAAGCACTGATATATAGCACATGTAATCTCCGTCCTCCCCTCTTGTCCTCTCCATAATCTCTGCTAATCTCCTGCGATATATCACATGTAATCTCCAGCCAACACCCTGTCATCTCCGATACATCTCCACTAATCTCCTGCATATATATCACATGTAATCTCCGTCCTCACCCTGTCTCTCTCAACATCTCTCCTAATCTCCTGATTATATCAATGTAGCTCAGTTCCCCCTGTCCGTCTAATACACTCTACTGCCCCAAGCACCTGATAACTCCTGCACATTAATCTCCAGGTACTCACCCTGTCCTCTCCACCCAAAACCGCTCCTAATGCCCTGATGATATTGCACATGTAATGTCCATACCAGAACAAACCTGTCCTCTCCATACACTCCCCTAATCTCTGAGGTTATATACAGGTAATCTCAGTCCTCCACCCTGTCCTCTCCATACATCTCTCTAATCTCATGATATATAGAACATGTATCTCCATGGCACCCCGGTCCTCGCCATAGCAACTCTCCTAATCTCGCCTGATATCATAAAATGTAACCTCCAGTCCTCCCATGTTCTCAATCTTCCTAATCTCCTGATACCTCTCCACATGTAATCTCCAGTCACCCCCTTGTCCTATCCATACATCTTCTCCTAATCTCCGGAATATATCAATGTAATCCTCTAGTCTACCCTGTGCCTTCCAATAATTCTCTAATTCTGATATATCTCACATGTATCTCCAGTACTCACCCCTGTTCTCTCCCAACATCTGATCCTCAATCGCATTTGATATAGATCAATGTAATCGCTCAGTCCTCCCCCTGTCCATATAAATACATAGATATAATCTCCTGTATATCACATGTAATTCCGTCTCCCCTGTCCTCTCCATACAGCTCTCCAAGCTCCTGCATAACTTCAGAACATGTAATCTCCAGTCAAACTGTCCTATCATACTATCTCCTAATGCTCATGTATTATCACAATGTAATCTCCAGTCTCCCCTGGTCCTTCCATACAATGCTCTCTGCTAATATCCGGTATATCTCACATGTATATACAGTCTCCCGTCCTCTCATACATCTCTCCTAATTCTCACGGGCGTACCTCCTCAAATGTTAATCTCCGTCCTCCCCTGTCCTCTCCATACATCTCTCTAATCTCTGATATATATCACATGTAATCTCCGGCTCCCCTGTTCCCGCTCCATACATCTCTCCTAATCCTGATATTATATCACATGTAATCTCCAGTCCGCCCCTGTCCCCTCCAGAATCTCTCTAATCTCCTTGATATATATCACATGTATCTCCAGTCCTCACCTGTCATCTCCATCACATCTCTCATAATTCCTGATATAATCACATGTAGATACTCCAGGTCCTCACCCTGTCCTTCTCCATACATCTCTCCGAATCTCGTGAATATATTCACCATGTAATTCAGTCTCCCCATGCCTCTCATACATCTTCCTAATCTCCGGAAGAGTATCACATGTAATCTCAAGTCTCCCAATGGCATTCTCCATACATTCTCCTAATCTACTGATATATATCACATGTTATCTCAGTCCTCAACCCTGTCCCCTAAATACATCTCTCCTATCTCATGATATATAGTCACATGGAATACTCCAGGTACCTAACCCTAGTATCTCCATTAAAGATCTCTAAGCTCCTGATATATATGCAAATGTCATCTCCAGGTTCCTCACCCTGTCCTCTCAATACATCTCTTCCTAATCTCCTGATATATATCACATTATCTATCTCTCCCGTCTCCCTGTCCTTCCTACATCTCTCCTAATCTATGTATATATCACATGTAATCTATAGTCCTCACCCTGTCTATCCATACATCGCTCCTAATCTACTGGATATGAATATCAAAGTAATAATCCAGTCCTCCCTCCTTCCTCTCAAACATCTCTCCTAAGCTCCTGTATCTATCACAGGGAACTCCAGTCATCCCCCTGTCCTCTCCATCATCTCCCTAATCTCGGAATATACACATGTAATCTCCAGTATCCACCCTGTCCTCTCCATACTCTTCCTAATATCTGATATATATCAAATGTAATCTCCAGTCCTCACCCTGTAATCCCCATGACATTCTACTAATCTTCCTGATATAGAGAACATGTAATCTCTAGTCCTCACCCTGTTCCTCTCATAATCTCTCCTAATCTCATGATTATACTCACAGTAACTCTCCAGTCCTCCCCGTTGTCCTCCCATAAATCTCTCCTAATCTCTGATTATATATCAAGAATCTCAAGTCACTCCCCTGTCCTCTCCATACATCTTCCTAATAGCATGAAGATAGACCCCCCCCCCCATCCCCCCCCCCCCCCCCACACATTGTAATATCCAGTCCTCCACATGTACATCCATCCATCTCTCCTAATCTCCTGGATATATATCACATTGAATCTCCCAGTCCTCCCCCTGTCCTCTCCAGACACTCCGCTAATCTCTGATATATATAACATGTAATAACTCTCCAGTCTCACCCCATGTACTCTACATAATCTCTCCTAATCTTTCTGATATATATCACATGTAATTCCTCGTAATCCCCATGTCTCTCCATACATCTCTTCCTAATCTCATGAGATATATAACATTGTAATCTCAAGTCTCCCCCTGTCCTCTCAAGACATCTCACCTAATCTCTGATATATAGAACAACTGTTAATCTCCAGTCTCCCTGTCCTCTCCATACATCTCTCCTATCTCCTGACTCTTATCACATGTAATCTCCAGTCCTCCCAATGTCATCTCCATACATCTCTTAATAATTCGGAGATATTAAATGTAATCTCCAGTCCTACACTGGTCCTCTCCATAAATCCCTCCTAATCTCTGAATATATCACATGTACTGCTCTAGTCCTCACATTCCTCTACATACATCCTCCGGATATATAGTCAATGTAATCTCCAGTCCTCCCCTGTCCCTCTCCATAACATCTCTCGCCTAATTCTCCTGATATTTATCAGACATGTAATCTCCAGTCCCCACCGTCCCCTCACATACATCTCTCCTAATCTCGCTTGATATATTAGTAACATGTAATATCCTCCAGGCATCATCCGGTCTCTTCATAATAATCCCCATCTCATGATATAATCACATGTAATCGCCAGTCCTCACCCTGTCCTCTACAACATCTCTCCGTAATCTCCGATATATATCACGTAATCTCTAGTCCTCACCCTGTCCTCTCCATACATCCTCCTGATATATATCACATGTTATCTCCAGTCCTCCCCCTGTCCGTCTCCATACATCTCTCTAATTCCTGATATCTATCACATGTAACTGCTAGCCTCACCCCTGTCTCTCAATAATCTATCCTTGATATATAGCAAATGTAATCTCCGTCCCTCCCCCTGTCCTCCCAACATCTCTCCTAATATACTGATATATATCATCAAAGGTAATCTTCAGCTTCCCACTGTCCTCTCCATACATATCTCCTAATCCCTGATATACTATCACATTAATCTATAGTCCTCACCTTTCCTAGACATACATCTCTCCTGATTAAGATCATGGTAATATAAAGTCTCCCACTGTCGCTCTCCATAACATCTCTCCTAATTCCTGATATATATCACATGGAATCTACAGTCGCCCCCTGCTCTCCATACATCCTCTCAATCGCAGATGATAGTCACATGTATCTCCAGTTTTCTCCCTCCCCGGTCCTCTCCATACATCTCCCGATATCTCTGAGATATTCACAATTTAATCGCCAGTACCTCCCCTGTCCTATACTAATCTTCTAAGCTTCCTGATATATATCAGCATGTAATCTCCCGCCTTCCCCAGCGTCCTATCCATGACTATCTCTCCTAATATGCCTGACTATATATCTCAATGTAACGTGCTCCAGTCCTCTACCCTGTCCTCCCCATACATTCTCCTAATCTCCTGATATATAGAACATGTAATTCTACAGTCCTCCCACTGTCCTCTACAAAATCTCCTAATTTATGATATAGATCAAAACTGTAATCCCCAGTCTCCCCCTGTCCTCTACATAAATCTCTCCTAATTCCTGATATAAATACATGTAATCTCCAGGCATCCACCTTTGTCCTCTTCCATAACATCCTCTAATCTACGGCTGATTATATTCACTGTAATCTCTAGTCCTCACCCTGTCCTCTCCAACATCTATCCTGATATATATCACATGGTAATCTCACCAGTCCTCCAAACCTGTCCGCCATAGCATCTATCTTAACTCTCCTGATATATCTCACGATGTAATCTACAGTCCTCCCCGTCCTCTACCAACATCGCTCTCCTAATCTCCTGATACTATATCCAAATGTAATATCCAGTCCTACCCCCATGTCCTCTCCATAATCTACCCCTAATCTCTGATATATAATTCACATGTAATCTCCCAGTCCTCCCCTGTCCTCCATACATCTCTCACTAATATCCTGATATATATCACAGAGTAATCTCCAGTCAGTCCCCTGTCGTCGCCATACATCTCTCCTATATCTCCTGAGATATATCACTGTAAATCTCCAGTCAACACCTGTCCCTCTCCATAAAGCTCTCTCCGAATCTAATGATATATATCTACATTGTATCTCCATTCTCACCATGTAATCTCCAGAACATCTCTACGAATGATCGCTGATATTATATCAAAGTAATCTCCAGCTCACAATGTCTCTACATACATACATCGCCTAATATGCAGGAGACCTCCTCACATGTTAATCGCAGTCCACACCATTGTCTCTCCATACATCGCTCCGAATCCATGAGACCTCCCTACATGTATCTCCAGTCCACACCATGTCGTCTCCAGACCATCTATCCTTAATATAATGATATATATCAAATAATATCCAGTTCCTCCACCCTGCCTCTCATAATTCTCCTAATTCAGGATATATAATTCAATGTAATCGCCAGTCCTCCCCGTTTGGGTCCCCTCATAAATTCTACTAATCTCTGATATATATCACATGTAATTTCCAGTCACTCTGCTCTCAATACATTCTCCCCATATCTTCCTGAATCATATAAATGTAGTCTCCGTTCACTCCCCTGGCACATGCTCCATACATCTCTCTAATCGAATGATATATATCATCAGTAATCTCCCGTCCTCCCCCTGTGATCCTTAATACACTCCACAATCTCTGATATATATTCACATGATAATCTACATGCACCGGGAAGAAGAAGGTGAACTCCGGTGGACCTGAGCGGGGGAAGCGACACATGCAGGAAATTGGACGCACCATCTTAGTGAATCGTGGCAGCTCCGAATCCTCGTCGGACATCCTGGACCGGCGGCGTCATTGGGACGGGTAAGTAAATGTGACCCAATGTGTGAGAGGAAGGTTCAAGGATATGGAAACCCCTCATGATCTTAAAGGGGTTGATTAGAGGAGATGAGCGACCTGCTAAGGTTTGGCTGAACACTCACCCCACTGGTAACACCCTCGGTCGGTCGATGCTGGCCCCAATTGCCGGTGATTCCCTTTAAAAACAGACCGACATTTTTCGGAAGTTAGTCGCTCCCCGATGTTGTCACAGGGAAAATCCTCTGGCGGTGCACATGTCCTGCCGGCATTTAAATAGTAAACACCCACAATCAGTGCCAGAAACAATAAGGGGTGTTAGCGTTGGGCAGAAAAGGTTAAGGTTCGAGGTCCCAAAACCTTAGTGTTCCTTAAAAACCGCCTAAAAATAATGGAGACACTCAGTGTCAAGCTGCTGTAGCAAAAGCTCACAAAATACTGTTCTACAGTAGAAAAGCTCCCGTATCACTCCAGAAGATAATACAGATTTGCACTGGGCGCTTTATAAACTCTCCGGACATATCATCATTGTGGATAAAATCAGGGGCCCGTGACTGCTGGTGCATCTGATCCTTCCTTCTATACTGCCCACCACCATGTAGGATTATCCACATCAACCCCAGAAATAGTGTAAGAAGACGAAAAAAGGTGCACCAAAAGACGTGGCCCCGCCTCCAGTGCACTGAGAGACTCATCTGCATAAATATACAAACTTCATTTGGACAGATCATTAGAAAACGCCACGTGCAGGACTGGAAGACTTATAAAAAGTGACTGCATCTAGAACATCACCACAGTATGCAGATACCGAAGACCGATGTCCTCATACGCTGTAACTATAAATGTGGCAACAATGATGAATTAGAAAAAGTATCGAGCTGTGAAAAGGAGAAATGTAGCTAGCAGTTATTCACTATTGTAGAGGTTCAGGTGATGTCTGAAGGTCTGGAAGGTGGAGGAATGTTTGATGTGGATTGGAAAAATGATTCAGATTATGTGAGATGCATCTGGAGATTAGGAGAGATGTATGGAGAGGACAGGGTGAGGACTGGAGATTACATGTGATATATATCAGGAGATTAGGAGAGATGTATGGAGAGGACAGGGTGAGGACTGGAGATTACATGTGATATATATATATATCAGGAGATTAGGAGAGATGTATTGCGAGGACAGGGGGGAGGACTGAGATTCATGGATATATATCATGAAATTAGGAGAGATTATGGAGAAGGACCGGGAGAGGACTGGAGATTACATGTGATATATATCAGGAGATAGGAAGATGTATGTGAGGACTTGGGTGGAGGACTGGATATTACAGGTTATTATATCAGGAATTAGAGAGATGTATGGAGAGGACCGGGTGAGACGAGATTACATGTGATATATTCTGGAGATTAGGAGAGATGTATGGAGAGGACAGTGTGGGACTGGAGATTACATGTATATATATCAAGAGATTAGAGAGATGTATGGAGATGACAGGAGGACTGTAGATTACATGTGATCTATATCAGGAGATTAGGAGAGATGTAGGAGACATGGGAGGACTGGAAGATTACTGTATATATTCAGGAGATTATGGAGAGATGTATGGGAGAGGACATGGGGCGGACTGGAGCTTACATGTGATATATATCAGGGATTAGGAGAGATGTATGGAGAGACATGGGAGGACTGCAGCTTACATTTATATATATCAGAGTCTTATGAGAAGATGTATGATAGGACAGGGGAGGACTGGAGATTATCATGTGATATATATCAGGAGATTAGGAGAGCTGTATGAGAGAAGGGTTAGGACTGGAGATACTTTTGATATAGATCAGGAGATTCGGAGAGATTGTATGGAAGGACAGTGAGATGAACTGGAGATTACTATGGATATATCAGGAGATTAGTGAGAGATGTATGGAGGGGACAGGTTGAGGACTGGAATACATTTGATATAATCAGGAGATTAGGATGAGGTAATGGAAGGACAGGTTAGGACTGTATATTACAGTATATATATCAGTGCGATTGGAGAGATGTATGGAAGACAGTGGGAGGACTGGAAGATTACATGTGATATAATATCAGGAGATTAGGAGAGATGTATGGAGAAGGACAGGGTGAGGACTGAGATTTACATGTGATATATATCATGAGATTAGTAGCATGTATTGATAGAGACGGGGATGTCGTGGAAGATTACATGTGAATATATCAGGAGATTAGGAGAGGATGTTATGGAGAGGTACATTGGAGGAACGTAGGAAAATTGTACTTTGATATATATCAGGAGATTAGTGAGAGATGTATGGAGAGGACAGGGGTTTGACTGTGAGATTACATGTGATATTATATCAGGATATTAGAGAGATTAATGGAGATGACAGGGTGAGGAACTGGAGATTAACATATTGATATATATCAGGGGAGAGTAAGGAGAGTGTATTGGGAGAGGACAGTGTGAGTACTGAGATTACCTGTGATATATATCATTGATTATAGAGATGTATGGAGAGTACAGGGGGAGGACTGAGATTACATGTGATATTATCAGGAAGATTAGGATAGATGTATGGAGGATGACATGGTGTGGACTAGAGATTACATGTTATCTATATCAGGTTATTATGATAGATGTAATTGAGAGTACCGGTGGAGGACTTGAGATTACATGTGAATATATATCAGCATGAGATTAGGATAGTTATGGCGAGGCCATGGGAGGACTGGAGATTACATGTGATTATATCAGGAGAGTAGGAGAATGTATGGAAGGACAGGGGGAGGACTGGAGATTACATTGATAAATATCAAGGAGATTAGAGAGATGTATGGAGAGTACAGGTGGGGACTGGAGATTACATGATATATACAGGAGATAGTAGAGTAGGTATGGATAGGACGTTGAGTACTGGAGATTACATGTGATATATATCATGAATTAGGATAGATTTATGGATATGCATGTTGAGGACTGGCGAACATGTGATCTATATCAGTAGATTAGTAGGATGTCAAAAAAAAAATTGAATAGGGCAGGGAAGTTCTTGAGATTACATGTGATTATATCATGAGATTAGGATATATGTAATGGAGAGTACAGTGGGAGGACTGGAGATTCCATGTGATATATTCCGAGATTAGGAGATATTTATGTAGTACAGGGGGAGGACGGGAGATTACTGTTATTATAGTATCAGGAGATTAGGGAGAGATGTCTGGATAGGACGGGTAAGGTCTGTAGATTACATTGATATATATCAGGATATTCGAGAGATGTATGGAGAGACAGTGAATGACGGATTACCTGTGATATATATCAAGGAGATTAGGAGAGATGTATGGAATGACAGGTGAGGACTGGCGATTACATGTGAGATATATCAGAGTAGATTAGAGACATGTATGATAGGACAGTGTGGGACTGGAGATTACATTTGATATATATCTGATATTAGGGAGAGATGTTGGGAGAGGACAAGGGGGATGACGAGATTACATGTGATATATTCATGAGCTTAGGAGAGATGTATGGAGAGGACATTGTTAGGACTGGAGATCCATTGATTATATCCATGAGATTCGGAGAGATGTATGGAGAGGACAGGGGGAGGCTGGAGATTACTTGATATATATCAGGAGATTAGAAGCGAGGTATGGAGAGGACAGGTGAGGTACTGTAGATTACTGTGATATTATCCAGGAGATTAGGAGAGATGTATGGAGAGGACAGGGAGAGGACTGAGTATTACATGGTTATAGTATATCAGGAGATTAGTAGAGATTATGGAGGACAGGTCAGGTCTGGATATTCATTTGATATAATCAGGATATTAGAGAGAATTTAGGAGAGGACAGGGGAGGACTGGAGATTACATTGGATATTATCTGGAGATTATTAGGATGTATGGAGAGGACAGGGGTATGATCTGGAGATTACTGTGAATATATCAGGAGATTATATAGATGTCTGAGGCGGACGGGTTGGACTGGAGTTACATGTGATATATATCAGGCGATTAGGAGAGGATTAGGAGAGCAGGGGTGATGAACTTGGAGATTACATTGATATAATCAGGAATTAGGAGAGATTTATTGAGAGACAGGGATGACTGGAGATTACATGTGATATATATCAGGAGATTATAAAGAGATGTATGGGAGGACAGGGAGACTGGTGAGATTACATGTGATATATATCAGGATTCAGGAGAGATTATGGAGAGGACAGGTGAGGCTGGAGATTACAATGGATATATTAATCATGAGATTAGGAGAGATTATGGAGAGGACAGGGGGAGGTACGGGTTACATGTGATGAGGTATGCACCAGATATTAAGGAGAGACCTTTATGGAGAGGAATGGGTAGGACTGGAGAGTACATGTGATATATATCTTGGAGATTAGGAAGGATGTATGGAGATGACCGGGGAGACTGGATTTCGCATGTGGAGTATATATCCAAAACAAGGGTAAGGATTAGGATAGTGTTTTAGATGAAGTTGGGAGGACTGGAGATATACTTGATATATATCTGTGAGATTATGCTAGATTTATGGAAGGTACAGGGTGGGGAACTGAATTACATGTCTATATATCAGTATATTAGAGAGATGTATGGAGAGGACAGGGGGAGGACTGTAGATTACATGTGATATATATCAGGAGATAGGAGAGATGTATGGAGCGGACAGGGGTAGGACTGTCTATTACATTTGATATATATCAGCCGGAATTAGGAGGATGTCTGGAGAGGACAGGTGATTACTGGATATTACTGTGTATATATCAGGAGATTAGGAGAGAGTAGGAAGGACAGGGGGATTGACTTGTGATATAACATGTGGGAGGTATCAAGAGATTAGGAGAGATGTATGGAGAGTCCAGTGTGAGTACTGGAGATTGACATGTTATATACTATCATGAGATTATGAGAGTGTATGGAAGTACAGGGGAGGACTGAGATTACATTGATATATATCAGTAGATTAGGAAGCTGTATGGAGAGGACATGTTTGGGACTGGAGATTACCATGTGAGGAGTATCAAGAGATGTAGGAGGTATTGTCTGGAGAGGACAGTGTGAGGGGAAAACAAAACTTGAGCTTACATTTTATATATATTCAGTAGATTCTAGAGAATTTTTATGGGAGAGGACGGTGAGGACTGGATATTAACCATGTGATATATATCATTGAGATTTCTTAGAGATGTATGGAGATTACAGGGGGGGACTGTGATACATGTGATCTATATCAGGAATAGGAAGATTGTATTGAGAGGACATGGGTAGGACTGGAATGTACATTTGATATATTCTCGTAGATTAGGAGAGATGTATGGAGAGGACAGGGGGAGACTGAGATTACTGTGATATATATCATTAGATTAGGAGAGATGTATTGAGAGGACATGGTGAGGTTCTGGAGATTAACATGTGATCTATATCAGGAGATTTAGGCGATTAGGTAGGAGAAGACAGGGTGAGACTGGAGATTACATGTGATATATACAGGAGATTGTAATATGTATGTTAAAGAGGACAGTTTAGTTCCTTGAATCTTACATTGATATAGATCAGAGATTATGATAGATTATAGGAGAGGGACAGGGGTGTGGTACTTGTATATTACATGGATATATATCAGGATATTAGAAGATGTATTGAGAGGACAGGTGAGGACTGGAGATTACATGTGATATATATCAGGGAGATTAAGGATAGATGTCTTGAGAGGACAGGGGGGGACTTGAGATTAACACTGTATATATTCAGGAGATTAGGATATATGTTGGAGGAACAGGGGGAGGACTTGAATATTATCATGAGGGGGGGGGGGGAGGGGGGGGGGGGGGGGGGGGGGGGGGTGGGGGGGGTGATAATATCAGGATATTCGTGATAATGTATGGAGAAGGCCAGGGTAGAACTGGAGTTACATGTGATTATCTCAGAGTATTATGAGAGATGTATGGGGATACTGGGGAGGGACTGAAGTACATTAGGAGGTATCCTGAGTGATTATTAGTATTATGGATAGGAACTGGGGAGGACTGGAGATTACTTGGATATATGATCAGGAGATTAGGTAAGTGTAGGAGAGGACATGGTAAGTACGTGAGATTACATGTTATATATCCGTATATTAGGAGAGATGTATGAGAGGACAGGGTGGTTACTTAAGATTACATGTTATATATTCAGGAGATTATTAGAGATGTATGGAGATGACAGGGAGATGACTGGAAATTACATGTGATATATAACGAGAGATTATGAGAGATGTATGGAGAGGACATGTGTGAGGACGGAGATTAACATGTGCTATCTATCAGGAGATTAGATCTATGTATGGGGGAAGGAACGGTTTAGGACTTGATATTACAGTGATATATCAGGAGATTAGGAGAGATTGTATTGAGAGGACAGGGGGAGGACTGGAGATTACCTGGTGATATATATCATGAGATTAGAGAGACTGTTGGAGAGGAAGGTGGAGGACTGGAGATTACATGTGATATATATCAGTGATATTAGGAGAGATGTATGTAGATGACAGTGTGGGTCCTGGATATTACATGTTATTTCTATATCAGGATATTAGAAGGAGATGGTATGGAGAGGACGGGGGAATGACTGGAGATAACAATGTGATTATATCAGGAGATT
>WNYA01001708.1:36616-62485 GCA_019512145.1 Engystomops pustulosus | reverse complement strand
TGTACCAGTGATATGTATGTGTATATGTACCAGTTATATGTATATGTGTGGCAGCGGCTTCTCGGCAGGCCCTTCCTTTCGCTCTGCTCTCTGCACGGTGAAGATTTATGTCGCCTTAAACATTAAACTACGGAATACAAGTTCATCTCCCGGGGGCACCAGGTCTTATTTTTGGGGAAACAGGGTCATTTACTAATTTACTTCCTTTTACTGTAAATGACTCCGAGCATTTGTATAAATATATAAACATCTTTAGAATTTAATTCTTTACATTTTTACTTTTACATGTTTTATACTTTATTTTACATTCTAGAAAATGTTTTCATATTTTGTTACAATTCCTGTAATTTTTTTTCTTTCATCAATTCCATCTTTACTACTAGAACAGTAGACGGTAAACCCGCGAAATAGAGGATGACCCCCATCATTCTGTTACTAGAGGATATAATGCGTGTATAATGGAAGGAAAGCGAAGCCGCTCTACAAATGTAAGAACTGTATCTCAGTGACCCGTCCTCCCCACTGCTTCTGATGAACCCAATTACAGTGCAATGTGGTTCCGTCCAGTAACCCCGGAGGAGTCCATGTGTTATGGGTGGAAATTATTATCTTTCATGATTGTATTGTTACTATATGCGGATATCTCAGTATATTATATACAGACGGATGATCCCGATCACTTACCTGTTCCCAGGGTCTTCGCTAGTAGCTGGAGGTACGTGGGGCGTCCGCGCGGCTCCTGGGGGGCTCCTCTCCTCGTACAATCATTACTTTGTGTCTTCACATCTCCGCGTCACCACATCCTTCCTAGAGGTGTAAAAGTCTTCACCCGCGGCCATTCTGAGTCTTTGTAATTTCTTATCTTTGTTTTAACCTTCTAATTGTATTAAAACTTAATTTAAAAAAAAATTCATTTGAAGTTTTCACATTTTTTTAGGACGATTATTTATTGTGTTTTAGATTTTTTTGTCATGAAAATGTTTTTTTACTTTTTATAAATTCCTTTTGATATTTTCTTTCCTCTGTAGTTTTCTATCTGATTGATATTTGATCGGTTTTGGATGTTTCTGACGTCTTTTGCACTTGGTTTCTTTCAATAATATATTTTTCCAATTATAATTAGTCATGAGGCGCAACTTACCAGGAAAGATGGAAACATTTCATCCATTATTTGTGGTACAAACTTTAAGTGCAATAGAACTGCCAAACTATAGAAAAACAATACAAAAAAAGTATTGACCCCACATCTCAACTGGTGGATTCATCAGAACTCTGTTCACAATGATAAATCTTCAGCAGAATAGTGAGTGCAGCTCTGGGGTATAATAGTGAGTGCAGCTCTGGGGTATAATAGTTTGTTGGCTAGGGTTTTTTTATAATAGTTTGGACAGCTCGGGGTATAAAGTAGTTTGTGCAGGCTCTGGGGGTTCTATTAATAGTTTGTGCAGCTCTGGGGTATAATAGTGTGCAGCTCTGGGGTATAATAGTTTGTGCAGCTTGGGGTATTATAGTGTGGAGCTCTGGGGTATAATAGTTTGTGCAGCTCTGGGGTATAATAGCTTGTGCAGCTCTGGGGTATAATAGCTCGTGCATTCTCATTCTGCTGTGTGCTGCTGACGGGTGTGGTTGTTGCTGCTGAGCTCCTGCACCACCTGGAGCAATCTCCATCCACCCAGGCCTGCTCTCTCCTCCCCAGGGAGGGAGTGGGTTCTGTGGGATGAATCCTGCAGGAAAATCCCAGGCTTCTGCCTCCCGGACCAGGCCGGCGGGGGGCAGGAGAAGCCAGTTACCGGCCAAAGCAGAAGGGGTGAGAAGATCTGCCCGGAGCGATGTGACCTCGGCTGCCACCCCCAAGACCCAGGGAAGCCACAAGGTCTTCGGTTCACAGAAGATCAAGGCAAGTAACATCAGCCTGAGTGCTCCTCCTGGAAAGCTGAGTGACTGTGCGGGAAAGCTGGGTGGTTCGGCTCTGGGGATAGCGTTTTGCCGCAGCGTCTTCTGGAGGCTCTCAGGAGAGGGGAAAAGTCAATCACTGTAGAGGGGAGAGATGTTGATCTGTCCTTCTGGACAGACAGGCATGGCCTGGCAGCCTTCCAAGAGAAAAGGGGGGGAGAGACTGTATGGTCTTTACCCACAACCGGGCCCGGAGCTGCCCGTAGGAATGTGGTTCGTCTTCGCTGGAGGGGCAGTGACGCATGCCCACCCAGGTCAAGGGTGGTGGAGCTCCTCCTGAAGATGAACTTCAGGGCTAGTGACATCTTTGCCCTGATACATCCTTATGGTACTCCGGAGTTTGATGTCAGCTTTGTCCGGCCGGAGGGCTTAGAGCTCTTCTGGTCGAATTATGAGCTGGCAAAGAACGAGCCGGCAGTGTCTCGCCAAAACACAGTCAAGAAGGTGACCGTTCTTCCCGTAACGAGTCACTTTCTTGCATGGACATCATGACTTGGCTCAGTCGTTATGGTGAGGTTGTACAGGTACCTCAGAAAAACCGCGATGAATTTGGCATTTGGTCTGGGGCCTGGACCTTCATGATGAAGTTGAAGTGTTCAGGCGGCACAGTCGCCCACATTCCTTCTTCAGCCTTTCTTGGGCGAGACAGAATCCTGATTTTCTACCAGGGGCAGCTGAAGGTCTGTCACACTAGTAAGAAAAAAGCCGTCTAACTCAATCACTCATGATGGCGGCACCCACTCCGTTGACGCTGGCGTCCATTAATGTCGCCAGCATTAAATCAGATGCGGCTAGATTTGCGGCCTTTGATTTTCTCGGCCGCGTTGAAGCCGACATTTTATTTTTGCAGGAGACCAGGCTGCCAGATTTGGCGGCCGTGTTTAAAGCTAAGAGGGAATGGAGACACGGACCTTCCTATTGGTCTCTTGCGGCCGAGCCGTATAGCGGAGTGGCGGTCCTTTTTACCGCACCGGTAGAATGCAGACGAGTTATTGAGTTGGAAATGGGGAGGTGCCTGATCCTGGATGTCCTCATGAAGGGACAAGAACTTCACCTAATTAACATCTATGGTCCCCAGTCCAAGTGGGACAGGAAGTGTCTCTTTATGAGGATCTACCTTTTTACAAGTCGGCAGGTGGTCTTTGGAGGGGACTTCAATGCTGTCACGAGGTCCCAGGATAGGGGAGGTTCCAGAGACAAGATGACTTATGATAGCGTCGCTCTTAATAGCATAGCTAGTGAGGCTCGCCTGGTGGATGTCCACATCCGGCACACCCCAGGCCACGCGGGGTTCACCTATTATAGGGGTAGCTGCAGGTCTAGAATAGACAGGTTTTATTTAAAGGAGGAAGCCATTTCTTCAGCAGTGTCCGTTGTTGAGGTGGAGTTCTCCGACCACTGTCTAATTTTGTTTTCTCTGAATGTTACAGAGACCCCCCGGATGGGAAGAGGCTACTGGAATCTCAATTCGTCTCTCCTGGAAGAAGCGGAGATCAGACAATCCTTTGAGGACTTTCTTCAGAGCCAGGGACCATTGCTGGGCCTTTGTAGCAGTAAGTCAGAGTGGTGGGAGATGCTCAAGAAAAGGGTGGCGAGATTCTTCCGCCAGCTCTCGAGCCTCAGGAGCCTGGACAGGTACCGCCTGTATCAGGGCCTGAGGAGGAAACTCGAGCATCTTGTCTCGACTGGAGGTAGTCGTGAGGACATCTCCAGAGTGAAATCCTTGCTGAAGAGGTGTCAGTACGGTAGACACGCATCTTTGGTTTTTGAGAGGGATTACGGGAAATACCGCTCGCCCGACCCTTACAGAAACTGCAAGATGTCAGTGAATGGTAAAGTTGTCACAGGACTGGTTGACAGTACGGGATCCCTGAAAAGGTCCAGATCAGGGATTCTGGAGGTCGTCAGATCCTTCTACTCACACCTCTTGGGCAGGAAGGATCTAGATCGGGATGTGATGTCGGCTTTCCTGGCTGAAACTGTCCCTGAGCCAGGAGTAGACCCCTCTCTTGATGTTTTGACCGAAGTGATCAGGGAAGAGGAAGTCAGCCGGGCGATTGAAGGGCTCGCCCTCAAGAAAGCGCCAGGTCCGGATGGCTTAACATCTGAGTTTTATAAGACCTTTAAGGACGCCTTGGTTCCCCTCTTGACTGAGGTATTCAATGAGTGTCTTTCCTCGGGCGCTCTGCCGAAGTCAATGAGGAGGTCAGCCCTGATCATCCTGTCAAAGGGTAAGGACCGATCTCGTATTGAGAACTGGCGTCCCATAGCGCTTCTCAATACGGACAGAAAGGTTTTGGCAAAGGTGCTGTTTAATCGGCTGGTGCAGTTTGCGCCCCGGCTCCTTTCGGGGACCCAGCACTGCTCTGTTCCAGGCCGCAGTACATTTAGTGCTGTGCTTTGTGTCCGGGAGGCAGTGGAGCAGGGCAGGGCTGGTAACTGGAAGGGGTACATGCTGTCCTTGGATCAGGCAAAAGCGTTTGATCGGGTTAACCACGAGTACCTCTGGTCTGTCCTTCTGAGGTATGGCCTGCCGGGGGAGTTTGTCAATTGGCTAAAGGTTTTGTACGCAGGGGCAGAGAGTTTCCCGCTTGTGAACGGTTGGATTGGCCGCTCTTTTGAGGTCGGGTCTGGTGTTCGCCAGGGTTGTCCTCTGAGCCCACTACTGTACGTGTTCGCGATTGACCCATTCCTTAGGATCTGTCTGGGGTTAGAGGGTGTGGGGTGAGTTATATTTGTGGGTGTGGCTTGTTTTTGTTGTTTTTGGGTTTGGATGTGATAATTAGTTGGGTGCGGTTGTGGTATTTGCTGTACGTTCAGTTATTCTTATTTCTAGGTGTGAATGGAGCAGCAGGTGAGTTATTGTATATAACGTCTGCTTTATGGTTTACATTGTTATGTTTTATATTTTAAATTTAAAAAAAAAATAGACCAGATCGTATCACGGATTGCCCCAAGTGTGGAGCAGTACTTCCAGATCTGTGGCATGGTGTTTGGGCTTGCCCCAGTATTCAAAGATTTTGGTCGCAAGTGGTAGATTACATTAATGGTCATTGGAACACTAATATTATAGAACACACGCGAGGTGGTGTTTATTCCATGATATCGGAGCCCAGAGGAGGAGAGGGAGGAGGAGGATCAGGGAGGGAAATAGTAGTAGAAGGAAGTGTTCCAAAACGACGGTTCCCCCATATAGTGCTACTAGTGGCCAAAGATGCATCTGTTCTCACTGGCTCCAGAGCTCTTCACCCACACGGAACAGAGTTAAATTGAACAATTGAAACACCTTTTTAACATAGATGGATGCTACTTTACGTCATAAAGCAAAAAGGGAGCGAAGAACATTCTTTTAAAAATGGAAAGTTTTCATAACCAATCACTACAATAGACAGGAAATTGTGGAACTTATGTCTCCCTTCCAATATACCCAATGGTACTGTCAAGAAGACCTAAGGGGTAGATTGGGGGGATTAAAAATCTAGAATAGTGGGAGGGGAGGGGGGGGAGGCTGGAGGGGTGGTGGGAGTATACACACAGGCATTAAGGCAGGGAGGGGGGGGGGACTTTTATTGTTATGGTATATTATGTTATTGTTCCCTATCTGATATTAGGGGATAAGGGATGAGACAAAGCACCTAATAATTCAATTTGTGACATGTGATAGATGTATGTTGGCTCTGCGAAGTCAAGATATTTGGAAAAAGCTCATCCATCTGTTTGTATGTTTTATTATGTTTTATTATATGAAAATAAAAAAAAATTTTCTTCAAAAAAAAAAAAATATATATAGAAACCAGGAAAACATATATTGTATACAAAAAAAACCTCCCCAATTTTTTTTCCCAAAAATTTCAAGAAATTGGAATATAAGGAGGCAGAATAAAAATGGGCCTCAGTCTCTGTGCTGCCTCCTGCTGGTAGAAAGAGGTTAGTACATGGGCTCCGCACCACTGCCCGCAATACCAAGCACAGCCACATGTCACTGGGGGCGCTGTTTCTTTTTCTCATTTTTATTTCAGACAGCAGCCGTGGAAGTTGTAAATATGTGCCACGTATAGCAGGGTTATGGGTGTATTATGGATGTCACTTATACATACGTTCAGCCCCCCTCCCCCAAACCACGCGCCCTATATACAGGGCTCCATATAAGAAGCGGCTCTGCCTCGCTCTGTGCTCATCCACTCTACAAAACCTCTGCAAGTCCGAGGAGCCACGGGGGAAGTGGTCTGTCCCCAATATATTTCTCAGAATTTCCCATGTTGTCACCTAGAAAAATATCATCAAAACTGACAGAAAATGTCCAAACTGAGGCAAAAAACAGTATAAAAAAAAGTGGTAGTAACCAAACAAATCCAAAGTCTTAAGGTACCAAAAATGTATCATCAGGTAAACAATCCTATAACAATGGCCAATCCACTGCCTCAGCCCATGTAATGGCCGGACAGGACTCCAAAAAGACAGAGTCCTGATTACCCCGCCCACACACAGTGATTGACAGTGAGAGTCCTGATTACCCCGCCCACACACAGTGATTGACAGTGAGAGTCCTGATTACTCTGCCCACACACAGTGAGAGTCCTGATTACCCCGCCCACACACAGTGATTGACAGTGAGAGTCCTGATTACTCCGCCCACACACAGTGATTGACAGGGAGAGTCCTGATTACTCCGCCCACACACAGTGATTGACAGGGAGAGTCCTGATTACCCCGCCCACACACAGTGACTGACAGTGAGAGTCCTGATTTCCCCACCCACAGTGACTGACAGTGAGAGTCCTGATAACTCCGCCCACACACAGTGACTGACAGTGAGAGTCCTGATAACTCCGCCCACACACAGTGACTGACAGTGAGAGTCCTGATTATTCCACCCACACACAGTGATTGACAGTGAGAGCATACCTCCCCCTAAGCCACACCCCAAATTTTAGCCATATTATAATAATAAAAATCATCTCAATAAAAAAAAAAAAAAAAAAAATTATCCTCATTGGGATTTGAACCCAGAACCTGCAGTGTCCATCTACAATAATGACACAGTGCCTCAACTCACTGAGCTATAACCTCTGTGATTAACAAGGTGTAGAATTTTGGTAACTAAGAACTATGACTATTGTTACACTGTGACACAGATTTAATGCCTCGGTATATAGGGAGGGATCTTCTCAGAGATTATTGTAATTATTGAGACTATTATTATTATTATGGAGATTATTATTATTATTACTATTATTAATAATCGTCTCCATAATAATCAAAATAATAAAATTAATAATAATAATATTAGTTTCAATAATTACAATAATAATCTCTGAGAAGATCCCTCTCTATATATCAGTGCATTAGTCTGTGTCACAGTGTAAATGGCAGATAACACTTCTTAGTTACCAGAAATCCTCAGCTCTGTATCACTGGGCTTATAGCTCAGTTAGTTAAGGCTCCTGTCTACAGTCTAGAGCTTGTGTCTGGGGAAGCCCTGGAGACCATATATGGATAGATACTGATCTGACCTGATGACGTGGTCCCTGCTCTCCGCTAAGCCCGACACTTCTCTGAAAAGGATTCCCTGCCCGATGTCTGCTCTGGGGAACCCTAGGAGATGCAGTGACCATATATGGACAGATACTGATCTGACCTGATGAGGTGGTCCCTGCTCTCCGCTAACCCAACACTTCTCTGAAAAGGATTCCCTCCCGATGTCTGCTCTGGGGAACCCTAGGAGATGCAGTGACCATATATGGACAGATGCTGATCTGAAGCTGATGACTTGGTCCCTGCTCTCCGCTAACCCAACACTTCTCTGAAAAGGATTCCCTCCCGATGTCTGCTCTGGGGAACCCTAGGAGATGCAGTGACCATATATGGACAGATACTGATCTGACCTGATGACGTGGTCCCTGCTCTCCGCTAAGCCCGACACTTCTCTGAAAGGATTCCCATCCCGATGTCCTGCTCTGGGACCCTAGGAGATGAAGGACCATATAGGTACAGATACTGATCTGACCTGATGAGGGGTCCTGCTCTCCGCTAAACCCAACACTTCTCTGAAAGGATTCCCTGCCCGATGTCTGCTCTCGTGGGAACCTAGGATATGCAGTGGCCATATTGGACGATGCTGATCTAAGCCTGATGACTGGTCCCTGCTCTCCGCTAACGCCAACACTTCTTCTGAAAGAGATTCGCCCCTCGTCTGCTCTGGGGAATCCTAGGAGAGCGTGACCATCATGGACATATAGCTGATCTGACCGATGACGTGGTCCCTGCCTCTCCGCTAAGCGACACTTCTCTGAAACGGGATTCCCTGCCCGATTCTCTCTGGGGAACCTGAGGAGGCAGTGACATATATGGACAATAGCTGACTGCCTGATGGACGTGCCCTCCTCTCTCCGTCTAAGCCGCACACTTCTCTGAAGGAATTCCGGCCCGCATTCTGCTACTGGGGACCCTGGAATGCAGTGAACCATATATGGACAGATACTGATCGGACCCTGATGACGGATCCCTCCCGCTCTCCGCAACCTCGACACTTCTCTGAAAGGATTCCCATGCCGCGATCGTCTGCTCTGGTAATCCTAGGAGAGGCAGTGACCATATATGACAGATACTATACTGACCTGAATACGTGGTCCCTCGCTCTCCGCTTACCGACACTCTATCTCTGAAAAGGATTCCCGCCCCTATTCTGCTCTGGGAATCCTAGAGATGCGTGTACCATATATGGACAGAGCTGATCTGAAGCTGATGACGTGGTCCCGCTCCTCCCGCTAAGCCCAACATTCTCTAAAAGGGATTCCCTACCCGATGTCTGCTCTGGGGAAGACCCTAGGAATGCATGACCATATAGGAATGATACTGATCTGACCTAGATGGACGTTGTCCCTGCTCTCCGCTAAGCCCGACACTGTCTCTGAAAATGATTCCCTGCCCGATGTCCTGCCTGGGACCCCACCCTAGGAGCAGTGTACCAACTAATTGGACAGATGCACTGATCTGAGGCTGATGATGGTCCCTCGCTCCGCTAATCGCAACTTCTCTGAAAAGGATCCCTGCCTCGAGTCTGGCTCTGTGGAACCTAGGAGATGCCGTGACCATATATGGCAGATGCTGTATCACACTTATGACGTTTGCCCTGCTCTCCCTAACCCCCGAAACACTGTCTCTGAAAGGATTCCTCCGATGTCCTGCTCTGGGGATACCTAGGAGATGCGTGCCATATATTGACAAGACTGATCCTGACCTGATGGACGTGTCCCTGCTCTCCGCAGCCACACTTCTCTGAAAAGGATTTCCCTGCCCTATGTCCGCTCTGGGGGCAGCCTGGGAGAATGCGTGACCATATATGGACAGATGCTGGATCGAAAGCTGATTACGGGTCCTGCCTCTCCGCTAAGCCGACACTTCGCTGAAAGGATCTTCCCTGCCCATGTCTCTCTGGGAACCCTAGTAATGCAGTGACCATATATGGACGTATACTGATCTGACCTGATGTACTTGGTCCCTGCTCTCCGCTAAGTCCCACCTTCTCTGCAAAAGGATCCCTGCCTATGTCTTCTCTGGGAATCCTAGGAGATGCAGTGACCATATATGGACAGTACTGATCTGACCTGATACGTGGTCCCCGCTCTCCGCTCCCGACACTCTCTGAAAGATCCCCTTCCCGATGTCTGTCTGGGGAATCCTGGAATGCTGACCATAAGACAGATGCTTATCTGATCTATTAGACTTGGCCCGCTCTCTTCCTAACCCACACTTCTCTGAAAAGGATTCCCTCCCTCCGATGTCTGCTCTGGGAACCCTAGTAGATGCAGTTTGACCATAGTATGGACAGATGCTGATCTTGAAGACTGATGACGGGTCCCTCTGCTCCGCTAACCCGCGTACACTTCTCTAAAGGATTCCCTGCTCGATGTCTGCT
This sequence comes from Engystomops pustulosus, assembly GCA_019512145.1. Taxonomy (NCBI): domain Eukaryota; kingdom Metazoa; phylum Chordata; class Amphibia; order Anura; family Leptodactylidae; genus Engystomops; species Engystomops pustulosus. Next base: position 52,614 of record WNYA01001708.1, on the reverse strand, counting down.
CTGGGGAACCCTGAATGCAGTGACCATATATGGACAGATACTGATCTGACCTGATTGACGTGTCCCTGCTCTCCGCTAATCCGACACTTCTCTCGAAAAGGATTCCCTGCCCGATTGTCTTGCTCTGGAACCTAGGAGATGCATGACCATATATGACAGATATCTTGATCGGAACCTGATGACGTGGTCCCTGCTCTCCGCTAACCCCGACACTGTCTCTGAAAAGGATTCCCTGCCCGATGTCTGCTCTGGGAACTCCTAGGAAGATGCAGTGACCATATATGAAGATACTGATCTGACCTGATGACTGGTCCCTTCTCTGCTAAGCCCTACACTTCTCTGAAAAGGATCCTCTCCCGATGTCTGCTCGGGAACCCTAGGAGTATGCAGTGACCATATTGGACAGATGCTGATCTGAAGCTGATGACTTGGTTCCCTGTCTCTCCGCCTAAGCCGACACTTCTCTGAAAATATTCCCTCCCGATGTCTGCTCGGGGAACCCTAGGAGATGCTGACCATATATGGACGATTACTGATCTGATCCTGATGACGTGATCCCTGCTCTCCGCGTAAGGCCCGACACTTCTCTGAAAAGGATTCCCTGCCCGATGTCTGCTCTGGGAACCCTAGGAGATCAGTGACCATATATGGACAGATACTGATCTGACCTGATGACGTGGTCCCTCCTCTCCGCTAAACCCGCAACTCTCTCTGAAAGGATTCCCTTGCCCGATGTCTGCTCTGGGAATGCCTGGGAATGCAGTGACCATATATGACAGATGCTGATCTGAAGTGATGACTGTCCCTGCTCTCCCGACCCACTTCTCTGAAAAGGATTCCCCCTGCCTATGTCTGCTCTGGGGAACCCTAGGAGATGCAGTTACCATATATGGACAGATTACTGATCTGACCTGATGAACTGTCCCGTGCCTCCGCTTAAGCCCGACACTTCTCTTAAAAGGAATTCCCTGCCCGTGTTCTGCTCTGGGGAACCTAGGAGATGCAGTGACCATATATGGACATATGCTGATCTGACCTGATGACTGGTCCCTGCTCTCGCTAACACCCTACACTTCCTCTGAAAGGATTTCCTCTGCCCGATGTCTGCTCTGGGGAACCTAGGAGATCAGTGACCATATATGGACAGATAGCTGATCTGAACTGATGATTGGTCCCTGCTCTCCTCTCACCCGACACTTCTCTGAAAAGGATTCCCTGCCCGAGTCTGCTTTGGGGAACCCTAGGAGATGAGTGACCATATATTGGACAGATACTGATCTGACCTGATGACGTGGTCCCTGCTCCCTGCTACCCTACACTTCTCTGAAAGGATTCCCTGCCCTAGTCCTGCTCTGGGGAACCTAGGAGATGCAGTGACCATATATGGACAGATCTGACTGACGTGATACGTGGTCCCCTGCTCTCTTCCTAAGCCCGACATTCCTGAAAAGGATTCCCCTGCCCGATGTCTCTGCTCTTGGGAACCCTAGGAGATGTCAGTGACATATATGGACAGATGCTGAATCTTAGCTGATGACTTGGTTCCTGCTCTCCGGTAACCCACACTTCTCTGAAAAGAATTCCCTGCCCGATGTCTGCTCTGGGGAACCCTAGGAGATGCAGTGACCATATATGGACAGATGCTGATCTGACTATGACGTGGTCCCTGCTCTCCGCTAACCGACACCTTCTCTTGAAAGGATTCCCTGCCTGCCCGATGTCTGCTCTGTGGAACCTAGAGATGCAGGACCATATATGGACAGATACTGATCTGACCTTGATACGTGGTCCCTGCTCTCCGTAAGCCGACACTTTCTCCGCGAAAAGGATTCCCTGTCCCGATGTCTGCTCTGGGAACGGGATGCAGTGACCATATATGGACATATGCTGATCTGAAGCTGATGACGTTTCCCCTGCTCTCCCCCCAACACTTCTCTGCAAGGATTCCCGCTCCGATGTCTGCTCTGGGGAACCCTAGAGATGCAGTGACCATATATGGACAGATGCTGATCTGAAGCTGATGACGTGTCCCGCTCTCCGCTAAGCCCGAACTTCTCTGAAAAGGATCCCTGCGCCGATGTCTGCTCTGGGGAACCTAGAGTGGCAGTGACCATAATGGACAGATACTGATCTGACCTGATACGTGGGCCCCCGCTTCTCCGCTAACCCGACACTTCTCTGAAAGGTTCCCTGGCCCATGCTGCTCGGGAATCCTAGAGATGCCAGTGACGCATATATGGCACAGAATGCTGTAATCTGAAGCTGAGGAATCGGGTCCCTGCTCTCCCTACCACACTCTCTGAAAAGGTTCCATGCCCGATGTCCTCTGGGAACCTAGGAGATGCAGTGACCGCATATTGGACAGATCTGATCTGATACTGATGATCGTTCCCTCCTCCTGCTAAGCCCGACACTGTCTCTGAAAGGATGCCCTGCCCAATTCTGCTCGGGGAACCCTAGGAGATGCAGTTGACCCCATATATTGGACAGATACTGACTGACGCTATGACGTGGTCCCCTGCTCCCATCGCTAATCCCAGCACTTCTCTAAAAGGAGTCCTGCCCGATGTCTGCTCTGGGAACCTAGAATGCAGTGACCATAATGGACAGATGCTGATCTGAAGCGGATGACTGGTCCCTGCCTCCCTAACATCCAACCTTTCACCTTCTCTAAAGGATTCCCTCCCGATGTCTGCTCTGGGGAACCCTAGGAGATGCCAAAAAAAAACGTTGGGGGGGGACCGATATATGGACAATGCTATCGAGCCTGCTGACGTGCCCTGCTCTCCGCTAAGAGCTCCTGACACTAGTCTCTGAAAGGATTCCCTGCCGAGTCTGCTCTGGGACCAGGAGATTGCAGTTGACCATATATGGACAGATACTGATCTGACCTGATGACGTGTCCCTCATCTCCTCTAAGCACCACCTTCTCTGAAAGGATTCCCTGCCCCGATGTCTGCTCTGGGAACCCTAGTAGATGCAGTGGACCTAATATGGACAATTCTGATCTGAACTGATGACTGGTCCCTGCTCTCTCGCTAACCCAACACTTGCTCTGAAAGGATTCCCGGTCCCTCCCGATGTCTGCTCTGGGGACCCTAGGTAGATGCAGTGACCATATATGGACAGATCCTGATCTACAGCTGATGACGTGGTCCCTGCTCTCCCGCCGACACTTCTCGAAAAGGATTTCCCTGCCCGATGTCTGCTCTGGGGAACCCTAGGAAGATGCATGACCATATCTATGGACAGATACTATCTGACCTGATGACGTGTTCCCTGCTCTCCGCGTAACCCAGGCCCTGCTCTCTGAAAAGGATTCCCTGCCCGATGTCTGCTCTGGGACCCAGAGATGCATTGACCATATATGGACAGATGCTGATCTGAGCTGTAGACGTGTACCCTGCTCTCTCCGCTAGCCGACACTTCTCTTGAAAATGATTCCCTGCCCGATGTCTGCTCTGGGGAATCCTAGGAAATGCAGTGACCATATGATTGACATACCGATCTGCCTTATGAAAACGTGGTCCCTGCTCTCCCCGACACTCTTCTCTGAAAAGGATTCTGCCCCTATGTCTGCTCTGGGAACCCTTAGATGCAGTGACCATATATGGCAGAGTTGATCTGACCTGATGACGTGTACCTGCTCTCTCCGCTAAGAAGCCGCACACTTCGCTCCTGAAAGATTCCCTCCCGATGTCTGCTCTATGGGCACCCTAGGAGTTGCAAGTGACCAGATAGACAGATGCCTGATCTGACCTTGACCGTGTGACCTGCCTCTCTCCGCTAGCCCGACCTTCTCTGAAAAGGATTCCCTGCCGATGTCTGCTCGTGGGAACCGTAGAGATGCAGTGACCATATATGGAGAGTTGATCTACCTGATACTTGTCCCTGCTCTCTGCCCCGACACTCTTCTCTGAAAAGGTCTCCCTCCCGCCGATGTCTGCTCTGGGAACCCTAGGAGATCATGACCATATGGGACAGATCTGATCTGACCTGATGACTGTTGTCCCCTGCTCGCCGCTTAAACCGACACTTACTCTGAAAAGGATTCCCTCCCTATGTCGCGCTCTGAGGAACCTAGGAGATGCGTGATCCACATGATGGACAATGCTGATCTGAGCTAGATGACGTTGTCCCTGCAGCCTCGCTAAGCCCGACACTTCTCTTGAAAAGGATTCCCTCCCATGTCTGCTCTGGGGAACCTAGGAGTGCAGTGGACCCATATTAGAGAGACTTATCTGCCTATGGACGTGGTCCCTGCTCTCTGCTAACCCGACACTTCTCTGAAAGGATTCCCTGTCCCGATGTCTGCTCTGGGGAGAATCCTAGGAGATGCAATGACCATATATGAGCAGATACTGAGCTGACCTGATGACTGGGTTCCCTGCTCCCTGCACCGACACTCTCTGAAAAGGATTTCCCTGCCCGATGTCTGCTCTGGGGAACCTGTGAGATTCAGTGACCATATATGGACCAGTGCTATCTAAGGTACTGATGACGTGGTCCCCTGCTCTCTTCGCTAAGCCAGACACCTCTCTGAAAAGTGATTTCCCTCTGCCCGGATGTTCTGCTCTGGGGAACCCTAGGAGAATCAGTGCCATATTGGACAGATACTGATCTGCCCTGATGGCGTGTCACCGCCCTCCTCCGCAAGCCGACACTTTCTCTGAAAAGTTCCGCTCCCGATGTCTGCTTCTGGGGAACCTAGGAGATGCAGTACCATTATATGGACAGATACTGATCTGACCTTGATACGTGGTCCCTGCTCTCCTGGCTACCCGACACTTCTCTGAAAGGATCCCTGCCCATGTCGTAACTTCGGGTTGTTTCATGGTATCTATTTACTGCGTGACACAAGCAGGGACAGCGGACTGGGGGGAATCCTGACATGCTCATACTGTCCCTGCGCTGTGTCCTCAAGCAAACGCTCTGAGGATTCCCTGCCTGCGCCTGGGGAAATCCCTAGGATTCGGTGCCATTGGCGATGGACTACGGTAATGACTGGAGGGTCCACTCCCTCCGTAGAGCCACCCTTCTCGAACACGTGATTCTGATTCAGTTTGAGAGCCCTGAGTACGCCCACTGACAGTGATAATGGACAGATATACTGATTCTCCGACCGTGATGACGTGATGTCCCTGTCTCTGTAACCCGCCCTCTCTGAAGTCCCTGCCACATTCCATGTATAGCATTACGTACGTGAGTCTGAGTTTCTCACCACAACGTATTGTAGTTCCTCATTACGACCCAGCCACAGTGATGCAGGAAGGGGGGGATAAACATGCCCCGGGACACATGGGGGAATCTGTCATGATTCAGCATGCCGCCCGTGATTATCCGCCGTGCAGACGAAAACGACTTACCCGTCAAAATGGGACTTGGAGCTATGTTGAGAGACCTGTACTTGACCCCCCACACACATGAGTGACAGTGAGATTCTCTTTGCCCCCCCACTACAGGATGACAGTGATAGTCTATCCACCCTGATGCGAGTCTACCGCCACAGTGATTACATGTCATACTCCCCAGTTTCCTGGATACCACCACACACGTGATGCTGAGGCATTACGGGAACCCCGCCCCACTTGGAACAGCTAGCTGTAGCTCCACGACCGGGATCTGACTGCCCCCACAAGTATTCAGGAGTCGCTGCCCAACAACTTGTTACAGTGAGTCCTATTCTCGCCAATACTAATGCCACAAAGCATGCCGCTCGCTGCTAACACGCACAGCTTCGCAGACACCAGAGCCAAGCATCCAATTTGCGCTCCGAGCCTCGTTGTGGGTAATTCACGTTTCAGGACAACAATAACGCTGATTGGTTGGGATGAAGGCATCCGCTCTGCTATTGGAGTATAAGTAATGAAAGCTCCGCCTTGTCTCAGAGGTGGACCAATCACCGTTACCGTGTCTCCGGATCCCGCCTTCCCAATCAGAAGGCCTGGAGAGCTGTGACGTAGTGAGCGCGGTCCTGCTGCCTCCATCTTGTCATCTCTCCCCCTCCCCCATCCAGATTGAAGCAAACCGGGGGGGAAAAGACAATCCGCGAGCATCCTCCTCCCTCCCGGCTGCCGTGGCCCATCCATACACTCCACCGCTCATCGACCCCCTCCCCGGCCTGCGCGCCGCCCATGTGTAAGTGGGCCGGGCTTGTGTCTCCGCACGTCCCATTCCCCCCGCCCGTGCTGCTGTTTGTGGTCGTAGGAGACGCAGTGTCGCCATTTTGTTTTCCGTTCAGTCTTCTCCATCCTCCGCCCCGTGCACACTGCGCGTCCTCCCCGCCCCGGCGCCTGCGTCTTTGCTGCGGCTTCCTGCTCACATTTCTGTGCGTTTCTTGGGCTTTAACCCCTTCCCCTCCGCCCCGGGCTCCATTATAAGGAGGTGAATAATAATGAGGTCATGTGACCGTCTAGTGCTCTCTGGTGGCAGCCGCCAGGACTCGGCCTCTGGGGGGTTATTACCTGTATATTATATACTCCTTATATACAGGGAGGAGAGCCCCTCCGAGGGTCATGTGACTGTATATTATATACTCCTTATATACAGGGAGGAGAGCCCCCCCGAGGGTCATGTGACTGTATATTATATACTCCTTGTTGTGTGACATGTATATACATCACCTGATGTGTGGGGGGCTCGGGGAGCCCCTCCTGTGCGGGGGATGGACTGTGGGGCCCCCCAGGATCGGGGTGTGGGGTCTCGTCTCTCCGGGGGTCGTCCACGTTCTGTAATTTTGATGTTGTTTGTGTAATGAAAAGTTCTACAAAGTTACAAGATCTGCTTCCTGTGTCTCTGGTCATGTGATGTCACACAGGTGCATGGGTCATCACATGACCAGCGATATAACGAGCCGTGCACCTGTGTGACATCACATGACCAGGGATATAACGAGCCGTGCACCTGTGTGACAATCAATGACCAGGGATTAAGAGCCGTGCACCTTTGTAAACACTCACATGACCAGGGTATAACGACGCCCTGCACGCTGTGTGACATCACATGTACCGGGGATATAAAACGATCCGTGCACCTGTGTGACATCACATACCAAGCGATAATAACAGCCGTGCACCTGTGTGACATCACAGACCAGGATATAACGAAGCCGGCACGCTGTGTGCACTCAGACATTACCGGGGATTTACGACGTGCCCTGTGTGACATCACTGACCAGGATCATAACGACTGTGCACCTGTGTGACATGACATGCCCAGGGATATAATGAGTCCGTGCACCTGTGTGACATCACATGAACCGGGGATATTACGACCGTGCACCTGTGTGACATCACATGACCAGGGATATATGAGCCGTGCACCTTGTGACCATCACATGACCGTGGATATTACAGCCGTGCACCTGGTGGTGACTCACCATGACAGGGATACACTAGCCGTTCACGTTGGTGACATCACATGCCGGGATACAAACGATCCGTAGCACCTGTGTACATCACATGACCAATGTCTGTGTTCACCTCAGTAATACACAGTAATAAGCTTCCTATAGGAGGACAGCAAGCAGAGATTGAAAACTGAGAATTGAATCGGAACTTGTTATACATAAAAACAATGGGATTTATGAAAAGATCTGTGGAATGAGACTGGATCTGTGTACACTTTCTGTCTGTAATAGTGGTCCAAATAGACAAAATTCTGTTGTGTCGCAAATTTTGGCCACGCTCCTGTTTGCACAGCCACGCCCCTCGTAACTGAGCAGACTCTGTGTAACAACCGTAGTAAATAGGGTGCAAACAGGAGTTTACATATGTGATGTGTCGGTGTCGTGCAGGCGCTCTCCCCCGGTCTCCGCTTACACTATCGCCCATGCGGATGAATATGTGATGTTCGGTGCACGGGGCTGCGCTCCCCAGACGGCTTCGCTTACACTCTCGCCATTGCGGATGAAAAATGTGTATGTCGTGCAGGGCTTGCGCCTCGCTTACACCTTTTCGCGCCATATGGCGGATGAATAATGTGATGTTCGTGTCGGTGCCAAGGCGCGCCCGCTTACACTTCGCCCATTCCGGATGAATAATGTGATTTCTGTCAGGGGCCGCGCTCCCCCGGACGCTCCCTATACACTTCGCCCATTGGCGTAGAATAGTGATTTTGGGCACAGGGCTGCGCTCCCGGCGCTCCGCTTACACTTCGCACTTGCGGATGATAATGCGATATTCGTGTCGGTGCAGGGCCTCGCTCCCCGGGACGCGTCCGCTTACCACTTCGCCCATTGCGGATGAATAATGTATGTTCGGTGCAGGGCCGCGCTCCCCGACGCTCCGCTTTACCTTCGTCGCCATTGCGGATGAATAATGTGATATCGGTCGGTGCAGGTGCTGCACTCCCCTTGGACGCCCGCTACCTTCGCCCATTGCCGTGATAGATAGTGTATGTTCTGTGGCAGGGCCCGCACTCGCCCGACGCTCCGCTTACACTTCGCCCATTGCGGATGAATAATGTGATGTTCGTGTCTGGTGCAGGGCCGCGCTCCCCGACTGCTTACCGCTTACACTACCACCTTCGACCCATCTGCGGATGAATAAGGTGATGTTCGGTTTCGGTGCAGGGCCGCGCTCGCTCCGACGCTCCCTTACACTTTCGTCCATTGCGGATGAATAATGTGATGTTCGGGTGTCGGTTCCTAGGGGCCCCGCCCCGGACCCCCATGCTCCGCTTACACTCCCCCCATACGAGTGAATAATGTGATTTTGTCGTGTCGGTGCAGGGCCCGCACTCCCGGCGCTCTGCTTACTCTTCGCCCATACGGATGAATACAGTGACTGTTCGGTTTCGTTGCAGGGGCTGCGCTCCCCCGGTACGCTCCGCTTATACAAACTTGGGCCCATTGCGGATGAATAATGGTGTTCGGTGCGGGGCCGGCGCTCGCCCTGACGCTCCGGCTGTACACTTGCCCATGCGGATGAAATGTGATGTTCGTGCAGGGGCCGCGCTCCCCTGACGCTCCGTACTTACACTTCAACTGCTTCCCCATTGCGGATGAATAAGTTGATGTGCTGGTCCGGTGGCAGGGGCTGCGCTCCCGGCGCCCGCTATTCACTTTCGCCCATGCGATAATAATGTGATTGTTCGGTGCAGGGCTGCGCTCCCCCGGACTGCTCTTTCTTACACTTCCGCCCATTGCGGATGAATAATGTGATGTTCAGTGTCGGTGCAGGGGCCGGCTCCCGCGGACGCTTTCCGCTTACACTTCGCCCATGGCGAATGAATATGGATGTTCGGGGGCAGGCCGCGCTCCCCCGGACATGCTCCGCTTACCACTTCGCCATTCGGATGATATGTTATGTTTGGTGCAGGGCCGTCCTCCCCGGATGCTCCGCTTACACTTCGCCCATTGGCGGAATTATATGTGAGTTGTTCGTTGCAGGGGCCCGCTCCCCGGACGCTCCGCTTACCTTGGCTTGGCCCATGCTGGATGTAATATGTGATGTTTCTTGCAGGTGCCGCGCGCTCCCGGACGCTCCGCTTACACTTCGCACCATTGCGATGAATAATGTGATGTTCGTGTCGGTGCAGGGGCCCGCTCCCGGACCGCCCGCTTACCTTCGTCCATTGCGATGATAAATGTGATTTCGGTGCAGGGCTGCGCTCCCTGGACGCTCCCGCTTTACCACTTCGCCCCATTACGCGGATGAAAATTGTATGTTCGGTGGCGGGCTGCGCTCCCCGGACGCCTGCTTACCATCGTCCTTCCCATTGCTGGATGAATATGTGTGTTCATGTCGGTGCAGGGTCCGCGCTCCCCGGACGCTTCGCTTACACTAAGGATTCCCTGCCCGATGTCTGCTCTGGGGAACCCTAGGAGATGCAGTGACCATATATGGACAGATACTGATCTGAAGCTGATGACGTGGTCCCTGCTCTCCGCTAAGCCGACACTTCTCTGAAAAGGATTCCCTCCCGATGTCTGCTCTGGGGAACCCTAGGAGATGCAGTGACCATATATGGACAGATACTGACCTGAAGCTGATGACGTTGTCCCTGCTCTCTGGCTGAGCCGACACTTCTCTGAAAAGGATTCCCTGCCCCATGTCTGCTCTGGGGAACCCTAGGAGATGCAGTGACAAATATGGACAGATATGATTCGTGCCTGATGAGTTCGGTTGGTCCCTGACTTGCCGCTAAGCTAGCACTGTCTTGAAATAGGATTCCCTCCCGAGTCTGATCTGGGGGAACCCTAGAAGATGCAGGACCATCTATGGATAGATGTTGATCTGAAGCTGATGAGTGGGTCCCTGTCTTACGCTAAGCAGACATTCTCTGAAAGGATTCCATCCCGATGTCTGCTTGGGAAGCTAGGAGGTGATGCAGAGATAGCTGCCCCTATGATGGTGACAGATGCTGATCTGAAGCTGAGTGCCGCTTGGGTCTGCCTCTCTTGCTGCTAACTGCTCACTTCTCTGTAGAAGTTCCCTGCCTCGTGAGGGTGCTCTGGGAGGGTTAACCCTAGTGGGAGAGCGTGTTGACAAAGATGGAAAGATACTGATCAGAACATGAGAGGAGTGGGGTTTAGTCTGCTTGTCTGGATGAGCCGAACACTTCTATGAAAAGGATTACCTATGATGTCTGCGCTGGGGAAAAGGGGAACCCTAGGAGATGCAGTGACCATATATGGACAGATGCTGATCAGACCTGATGACGTGGTCCCTGCTCTCCGCTAACCCGACACTTCTCTCTAAAGGATTCCCTGCCCGATGTCTGCTCTGGGGAACCCTAGGAGATGCAGTGACCATATATGGACAGAAGTGCTGATCTGACCCTGAGACGTCACCGGTCCCTGCCCTCTCTCCGCTAAGCCGACACTTCTCTGAAAAGGATTCCCTGCCCGATGTCTGCTCTGGGGAACCCTAGAAGATGCAGTGACCATTTATGGACAGATGGTGATCTGCACCTGATGACGTGGTCCCTGCTCTCTTCACTATCCCGACACTTCTCTGAAAAGGATTCCCTGCCCGATGTCTGCTCTGGGGAACCCTAGGAGATGCAGTGACCATATATGGATAGATATCTGCACCTGATGACGTGGTCCCTGCTCTCTCCACTAACCTGACACTTCTCTGAAAAGGATTCCCTGCTCGATGTCTGCTCTGGGGAACCCTAGGAGATGCAGTGACCATATATGGACAGATGGTGATCTGACGTGATGATGTGGTCCCTGCTCTCCGCTAACCTGACACTTCTCTGAAAAGGATTCCATGCCCAATGTCTGCTCTAGGGAACCCTAGGAGATGCAGTGACCATATATGGAGAGAAGCTGATCTGACCTGATGACGTGGTCCCTGCTCTCCGCTAAGCCGACACTTCTCTGAAAATGATTCCCTGCCCGATGTCTGCTCTGGGGAACCCTAGGAGATGCAGTGACCATATATGGATAGAGATCTGCACCTGATGACGTGGTCCCTGCTCTCCGCTAAGCCGACACTTCTCTGAAAAGGATTCCCTGCCCGATGTCTGCTCTGGGGAACCCTAGAAGATGCAGTGACCATNNNCTGGGGAACACCCTAGGAGATTGCAGAGTGACCATATAGACAGATATGATTGGACCTGATGACGTGGTCCCTGCTCTCCGCTAAGCCGACACTTCTCTGAAAAAGGATTCCTCACGATTGTCTGCTCTGGGGAACCCTTAGGAGATGCAGTAGTGACCATATTGGACAGATGCTGATCAGACCTATGACGTGGGTCACTGCTCTCCGCTAACCGACACTTCTTGAAAAAGGATTCCCTGCCGGATGTCTGCTCTGGGGAAGACATAGGAGATGCGAGTGCCCATGATGGATAGAGATATGCACCTGATGACGGGGTCCCTGCTCCTCCGCTAACCCCCCGACACTTCTCTGAAAAGGATTCCCTCCCGATGTCCTGCTATGGGGAAGCCTAGGAGATGAGAAGGACCATTATATGGACAGATGCTGATCTGACCTGATGACGTGGTCCCTTGCTCTCTCCGCTAGCCCGACACTCTCTGAAAAGGATTCCATGCCCGATGTCTGCTCTGGGGAACCCTAGGAGATGCAGTGACCAATATGGACAGATGCTGAATCGTGACCTGATGACGGGTCCCGCTCTCTCGCTAAGCCCGACACTTCTGCGATGAAAAGGATTCCCTGCACGATGTATGCTCTGGGGAACCCTAGGAGATGCAGTGACCATATATGGACCGATGCTGATTGACCTGATGACGTGGTTCCCTGCTCTCCGCTAAGCCCGAAACTCTCTGAAAAGGATCCCTCCCGATGTCTGCTCTGGGGAAGCCCTTGGAGATGCCAGGTGACCAATATGGACAGATGCTGATCTGACTGATGAGGTGGCCCTGCTCTCAAGCTAAGCCGACACTTCTCTGAAAAGGATTCCCTCCCGATGTCGGCTCTGGGGAAGGGAAAGCCTAGGAGATGCAGTGACCATATATGGAACAGATATGATCTTGACCTGATGGACGTGGTCCCTGCTCTCCGATAAGCCGACACTGCTATGAAAAGGATTCCCTCCCGATGGTCTGCTCCCCCTGGGAACCTAGGAGATGCAAGTGACCATATCTGGAGACGAGATGATGATCTGACTGATGACGTGGTCCCTGCTCTCTACGCCTAAGCCCGACACTTCTCTGGAAAGGATCCCTCCCGATTGTTGCTCTGGGGAACCCTAGGAGAGGCAGTGACCATATATGGCCAGATAATGATATGACCTGTGACGTGGTCCCTGCTCTCCGCTAAGCGGACACTCTCTGAAAAGGATTCCCTCACGATTTGTCTTGTAGAAGTAGGTGGTAAATTCTTACTGTGAGTTCGGGCTTTCAAAGTATTTTTATGGGACACAGCGTGGGACCTGGTGGAAATCCGTGACAATCTCATAGCTGCCCGTGGACACGGGGCGAGGTACGAAAAAACGGGACTTTCCCGGCAAACTAGGGAACGGTGGGAGCTAGGTATGGCGGTTATATGCCGGCTATCGCCCCAACACGCACTATATGGCGGTTACAGCCCGGCTCTCGCACGGCTGCACTATATGGCGATATACACTCAGCGGCCCTTTATTAGGTCCACCCTGCTAGTAACGGGGTGGGACCCCCCTTTGGCCTCAGAATGCCTCAATCTTCGTGTGCATAGATACAAACAAAGGTGCTGGAAGCTATCAGAGATTGTGCTCCATAGTGACAGATGGCCCATCACACAGTTGCCCCAGGATGGTAGGCCCTGCACATCCATGATGCGAATCTCCCGTTCCACCACATCCAAAGATGCTTATTGGATTGAGATCTGGTGGGGACTGTGGAGACATTTGTGTCCATGACCCATTGTCCTGTTCAAGAACCAGTCTGAGATGCTTCCAGCTTATGAGCATGGCGCATTATCCTGCGGAAATGTAGACCATCAGATGTTTACAGGGTACCATTGTGCCATAAAGGGATGGACGGTTGGAGCGCAGCGAAACAATACTCAGGGTTGGATGTGGGCGTGTACCAAGGGGCCCAAAGAACCAGACACCACCACCACCAGCCTGACCGCTGATACCAAGGCCAGGAGGATCCATGACACCACCGCACCAGCTGAGCCGATGAACAAGGCAGGATGGATCCATGACACCCCAGCACCAGCCTGAGCCGTGACACAAGGCAGGATGGATCCATGACAAAGCACCACCAGCCTGAGACGCTGATACAAGAAGGATGGATCCATGACACCACCACCACCAGCCTGACCCGCTGTACCAAGGCAGGATGGATCCATGACACCACCACCACCAGCATGAGCCGCTTGATTACAAGGCCAGGATGGGATCATGACACCACACCAGCCTGACACGCTGATACAGGCAGGAGGATCCATGGACACCACCCCACCACAGCCTGAGCCGCTGATACAAGGTGCAGGTGGATCCTGAGCACTACACAACCAGCCAGCGTGAGCCGCTGACAAGGCAGGATGGCTCCGATGACACCACCACCTACCAAAGCCTGATGAAGACGCTGATACCAAGGCAGGATGGATCCATGACATCACCACCGCTGACCGCTGATACCAGAGGCAGGATGGATCAATGAACACACCCCAACCAGCTTGAGCCGAGCGGATACAAGGCAGGATGGATCCATTGACACCAGACCCACCAGCATGACACGTGATTTACAGGCGGAGGATCCATGACACCACAGACCACCATGCCTGACCCGCGCATACAAGGCAGGATGGATCCATGACACCCCACTCCCAGCATGAGCCTGCTGATACAAGGCATGGATGGATCAGCGTGACACACCACCACCAGGCCTGACCCGCTGATACAAGGCAGGAGGATCCATGACACACCACCACCAGCATGAGCAGCTTGATACAAGGCAGGATGGATCCATGACACCACCACACAGCCTGGAGCGCTGATCAAGGCAGGATGGATCCATGACACCAGGCACCACCAGCCTGACCCGCTGATTAAAAGGCCAGGATGGATCCACAGCATCCACCACCACCAGCCGAGCCGCTGAGATACAAGGCAGGATGGATCCATGACACAGCACCACCAGCAGAACCCGCTGATACAAAGGCAGGATGGATCCCATGACACCACCGACCACCAAGCCTGAGCGCGGATACAGGCAGGATGGATCCATGACACCACCACCAGCCTGTACCCGTGCTACAAGCGCAGGATGGATCCATGGACACCACCAACACAGCCTGACCCGATGATACAAGGGGCAGGATGGATCCATGACACCAGCACCACCGCCTGACCCGATGAACAAGGAGGATGATCCATGACACCACCCCCACCAGCCCTAGCCGTGATACAAGGGCAGGAGACTCCATATGACACACCACACCAGCATGAGCCGCTGATACAAGGCAGATGGATCCATGACACACCACACAGCCGGACGCTGTAAAGGTCCCTGCTCTGCGCTAACCCGACACTTCTCTGAAAAGGATTCCCTCCCGATGTCTGCTCTGGGGAACCCTAGGAGATGCAGTGACCATATATGGACAGATGCTGATCTGAAGCTGATGACGTGGTCCCTGCTCTCTCGGCTAAGCCCGACACTTCTCTGCTGGAGCGGGCATCATGGAGTGGAGCGGGGCTGGAGCGGGCATGGAGGATCGGAGCGGGCATGGAGGAGCGGGCATCACGGAACGGACCCAGTAACAAGAACAAGAAGTCATGATGAACAATATGTGTGAAGAACAACTTGCAGATGTTTGGAAACATCTGCAAGTTGTTCTCTACACATATTGTTCTTCAAATACTATTGCGGAGAACACCGTTCTGCACGCGTGTCTCCGGAGCATATCGCAGATGTTCGCGAACATCTGCAATCTGTTCTGCAGTGTTCTTTCACTGTGTTCTTTCATCTGCACTGAACAGTGCTCGTTCAGTTTGTAATTTTACTGAAAAATGCTCGGGTCTCCCATTGACTTCAATGGGGCTCGTTATTCGAGACGAGCACTCGAGCATCGGGAAATGTTCGGCTCGAGTAACGAGCACCCGAGCATTTTAGTGCTCGCTCATCTCTATTAAGCTTCTATCTGCAGTGCAGAGGGTCCCAGGTTTGAATCTCTGCCTGGCCAAAACTTTATTTAATTTAATTAAATAAAGAGCTTGTGTCTGGGGAAGCCCTGGAGACCATATATGGACAGATGGTGATCTGACCTGATGACGTGGTCCCTGCTCTCTCTGCTAAGCCGACACTTCTCTGAAAAGGATTCCCTGCCCGATGTCTGCTCTGGGGAAGCCTAGGAGATGCAGTGACCATATATGGACAGATACTGATCTGACCTGATGACGTGGTCCCTGCTCTCTCTGCTAAGCCCGACACTTCTCTGAAAAGGATTCCCTCCCGATGTCTGCTCTGGGGAACCCTAGGAGATGCAGTGACCATATATGGACAGATACTGATCTGACCTGATGACGTGGTCCCTGCTCTCTGCCAAGCCGACACTTCTCTGAAAAGGATTCCCTCCCGATGTCTGCTCTGGGGA